>WNWK01019797.1:2500-37060 GCA_009830355.1 Cherax destructor | reverse complement strand
CTGACACATGAACCAGGACAACAGTGGTGCCAGCACTGACACTTGGACCAGTGGTGCCAACACTGACACATGGACCAGGACAACAGTGGTGCCAACACTGACACTTGGACCAGGACAACAGTGGTGCCAGCACTGACACTTGACCAGTGGTGCCAACAGGTCGATGTTTACCTGGAGATGTTGATACAATATTAAATTTTTTTTGTGAAATATTTAATAAGTTTTCAGAGAAGAACGAAAACAGAGGAACAAGTTAGTTAGTGTGTGTGTACTCACCTAATTGTGGTTTCAGGCTTCGAGACTCAGCTCCTGGCCCCGCCTCTTCAATGACCGCTACTAGGTCCTCTCTCTCCCTGCTCCATGAGCTTTATCATACCTCGTCTTATAAGTATGTATGGTTCCTGCCTCCACTACGTCACTTTTTAGACTATTCCACTTCCTGACAACTCTATGATTAAAGAAATACTTCTTAACATCTCTTTGACTCGTCTGAGCCTTCAACTTCCAATTGTGGCCTCTTGTTTCTGTGTCCCCTCTCTGGAACATCCTGTCTCTGTCCACCTTGTCTATTCCACGCAGTATTTTGTGTGTCGTTATCATGTCTTCCCTAACCCTCCTGTCCGCCAATGTCGTCAGGCCGATTTCTCTTAACCTTTCTTTGTAGGACATTCCCCTTAGCTCTGGAACTAACTTTGTTGCAAACCTTTGCACTTTTTCTAATTTCTTGACGTGCTTGACCAGGTGTGGGTTCCTAACTGGAGCTGCATACTCCAGTATGGGCCTGACGTATACAGTGTACAGTGTCTTGAACGATTCCTTACTAAGGTATCGGAACGCTATTCTCAGGTTTGCCAGGCGCCCATATGCTGCAGCAGTTATCTGGTTGACGTGTGCTTCAGGAGACGTGCTCGGAGTTATACTCACCCCAAGATCTTTCTCCTTGAGCGAGGTTTGCTGTCTTTGGATATCTATCCTATACTCTGTCTGCGGTCTTCTTTGCCCTTCCCCGATCTTCATGACTTTGCATTTAGCGGGGTTAAATTCGAAGAGCCAGTTGCTGGACCAGGTGTCCAGCCTGTCCAGGTCTCTTTGTAGTCCTGCCTGATCCTCATCTGATTTAATTCTCCTCATTAACTTCACATCATCTGCGAACAGGGACACTTCTGAGTCTATCCCTTCCATCATGTCATTCACATATACCAAAAATAGCACTGGTCCTAGGACTGACCCCTGTGGGACCCCGCTCGTCACAGGCGTCCACTGTGATACCTCATCGCGTACCTTGACTCGTTGTTGCCTCCCTGTCAGGTATTCTCTGATCCATTGCAGTGCCGTTTTTGTTATACGCGCCTGATCCTCTAGCTTCTGCACTAATGTCTTGTGAGGAACTGTGTCGAAGGCCTTCTTGCAGTCCAAGAAAATGCAATCAACCCTCCCCTCTGTTTTGTGTCTTACTTCTGTTACTTTGTCACAAAACTCCGGAAGGTTTGTGACACAGGATTTGCCTTCCATGAATCCGTGCTGGTTGTCGTTTATAATCTTGCTCCGTTCCAGGTGCACCACCACTCTCCTCCTGATAATCTTTTCCATGACTTTACATACTATACACATCAGTGACACTGGTCTATTGTTTAGTGCCTCTTTTCTGTCTCCTTTTTTAAAAATGGGAATTACATTTGCCGTCTTCCATACCTCAGGTAGCTGCCCAGTTTCAAGGGATGTGTTGAAGATTGTGGTTAGTGGCACACACAGCATCTCTGCTCCCTCTCTAAAGACCCACGGAGAGATGTTGTCCGGTCCCATCGCCTTTGAGGTATCAAGGTCACTTAGCAGCTTCTTCACCTCCTCCTCGGTTGTGTGTATGTCATCCAACACTTGTTGGTATATTTCTTGTTGGTGTCCCACTCTGTTCTGTTTTCCCAGAGTCCTTCCTGTCTCTACTGTAAATACTTCCTTAAATCTCGTGTTGAGCTCCTCACATACCTCTTGATTGTTTCTTGTGAGTTCCCCACCTTCTTTTCCCAGCTTGATCACCTGGTTTTTGACTGTTGTCTTCCTTCTAATGTGGCTATACAGCAGTTTCGGGTCAGACTTGACTTTCGATGTTGTGTCGTTTTCGTACTGTCGCTGGGCCTCCCTCCTTATCTGTGTATACTCGTTTCTGGCTCTCCGACTAATCTCCTTATTTTCCAGGGTCCTTTGCCTTCTGTACTTTTTCTATTCTCTAGTGCACTTAGTTTTTGCCTCCCTGCACCTTCGGTAAACCAAGGGCTCGCTTTGGTCTTTCCATTATTTCTGTTGCCCTTGGGAACAAACCTTTCCTCTGCCTCCTTGCATTTTGTTGTTATATATTCCATTATTTCGTTTACTGATTTTCTTACCAATTCTCTGTCCCACTGAACCTTCTTCAGGAAGTTCCTCATACCTGTGTAGTCCCCTCTTTTATAGTTTGGCTTTTCCCATTCAACTCCTGTTACTCTTGTTACACTTGTAACTCTACTATGTATTCAAAGCTCAGAACCACGTGATCACTAGCTCCAAGGGGCCTCTCATATGTGATGTCCTCAATGTCTGAACTGCTCAGGGTGAACACGAGGTCTAGTCTTGCTGGTTCATCCTCAACTCTCTCTCTCTGGTAGTGTCCCTGACATGTTGATGCATGAGGTTTTCCAGTACCACATCCATCATTTTGGCTCTCCATGTTTCTGGACCCCTATGTAGCTCCAGGTTTTCCCAATTGATCTCCCTGTGGTTGAAATCGCCCATAACCAGTAACTTTGCTCTGCTCGACTGAGCTCTTCTTGCCACCTCAGCCAGTGTGTCCACCATTGCTCTGTTGTTCTCTTCATATTTCTCTCTTGGCCTCCTGCAGTTCTGTCGTGGGTTATACATCACTGCAATGACTACCTTATGTTCCCCAGACTTAATTGTACCAACTATGTAATCCCTTTCTCCAATCTCGTCCATGCCTTCCATTTCCTCAAATCCCCATCGGTTTTTTATGAGCAGTGCAACCCCTTCTCTCCCTCTGCTCCTTCTATCTTTCCTCAGGATCTGATATCCCAGTGGAAAGATTGCGTCTGTTACTGTCTCAGTGAGTTTCGTTTCTGTGACTGCTATGATGTCTGGGGACTTCTCATTGATTCTTTCATGCCACTTGTCATATTTATTCGTTATTCCATCTGTGTTCGTGTACCAAACCTTTAACTTCTTTTCTATCACTGTGGTCCAGGGAGAATATTGGGGTTGGGGGAGAGGGAGCCCTGGCGTTAGCCTATGGAGGGTTGTGGTGGGGCTGGGGTTTGTGATGAGGGGGTGGGGGAAGAGTGCCCATAGGGGGCTGCCACCACACCTCACACTGCCACCACACCTCACACTGCCACCACACCTCACACTGCCACCACACCTCACACTGCCTCCACACCTCACACTGCCACCACACCTCACACTGCCACCACACCTCACACTGCCACCACACCTCACACTGCCATCACACCTCACACTGCCTCCACACTTACACTGCTACCACACTCACACTGCTACCACACCTCACAAACCACACACTCACACTGCCACCACACCTCACACTGCCACCTCACCTCACACTGCCACAACACTCTCACACTGCCACCACACTCTACACTGCCTCCACACCTCACTGCTCACACCTCACACTGCCACCACACCTCACACTGCCACCACACTCACACTGCTCCACACTCACACTGCCTCCACACCTCACACTGCCACCACACCTCACACTGCCACCACACCTCACACTGCCACCACACTCACACTGCCACCACATCTCACACTGCCATCACACCTCACACTGCCTCCACACCTCACACTGCTTCACACCTCACATTGCCACCACACCTCACACTGCCACCACACTCACACTGCATCCACAACTCACGCTGCCACCACACCTCACACTGCCTCCACACCTCACACTGCCACCACACTCACACTGCTACCACACCTACACTGCCACCACACTTCACACTGCCACCACACTTCACACTGCCACCACACTCACACTGCCACCTCACACTGCCACCCCACCTCACACTGCCACCACACCTCACACTGCCACCACACCTCACACTGCCACCCCACTCACACTGCCACCACACTCTCACACTGCCACCACACTCACACTGCCACCTACACTGCCACCCCACTCACACTGCCACCACACTCACACTGCCACAACACCACACTGCCATCACCTCACACTGCCTCCACACTCACACTGCCTTCATACCTCACACTGCCACCACACTCACACTGCCTCCACACTCCTACACTGCCTCCACACCTCACACTGCCACCACACCTCACACTGCCACCTCACTCAGACTGCTTAAACACCTCCCACTGCCACCACACCTCACACTGCCACCACACCTCACACTGCCACCTCACCTCACACTGCTTCCACACCTCCCACTGCCACCACACCTCACACTGCCACCACACTTCACACTGCCACCACACCTCACACTGCCACCACACTTCACACTGCCACCACACCTCACACTGCCTCCACACCTTACACTGCCTCCACACCTCACACTGCCACCACACCTCACACTGCCACCTCACCTCAGACTGCTTAAACACCTCCCACTGCCACCACACCTCACACTGCCACCACACCTCACACTGCCACCTCACCTCACACTGCTTCCACACCTCCTACTGCCACCACACCTCACACTGCCACCACACTTCACACTGCCACCACACCTCACACTGCCACCACACTTCACACTGCCACCATACCTCACACTGCCTCCACATTTCACACTGCCACCACACCTCACACTGCCTCCACATCTCACACTGCCACCACACCTCACACTGCCACCACACCTCACACTGCCACCACACCTCACACTGCCACCACACCTCACACTGCCACCACACTCACACTGCCACCACACTCACACTGCCACAACACCTCACACTGCCACCACACCTACACTGCCACAACACTCACACTGCCACCACACCTCACACTGCCACCACACTCACACTGCCACCACACCTCACACTGCCACCACACCTCACACTGCCACCACATCTCACACTGCCTCCACACTCACACTGCCACCACACTCACACTGCCACCACAGCTCACACTGCCACCACACCTCACACTGCCACCACACCTCACACTGCCACCACACCTCACACTGCCTCACACCTCACACTGCCACCACACCTCACACTGCCACCACACCTCACACTGCCACCACACCTCACACTGCCTCCACACCTCACACTGCCTCCACACCTCACACTGCCACCACACTTCACACTGCCACCACACCTCACACTGCCACCACACTCACTCTGCCACCACACCTCATACTGCCTCCACACCTCACACTGCCACCACACTTCACACTGCCACCACACCTCACACTGCCACCACACCTCACACTGCCACCACACCTCACACTGCCTTCACACCTCACACTGCCACCACACCTCACACTGCCACAACATCTCACACTGCCATCACACCTCACACTGCCTCCACACCTCACACTGCCTCCACACCTCACATTGCCACTCACACCTCACACTGCCACCACACTCACACTGCATCCACAACTCACGCTGCCACCACACCTCACACTGCCTCCACACCTCACACTGCCTCCACACCTCACACTGCCACCACACCTCACACTGCCACCACACCTTACACTGCCACCACACTTCACACTGCCACCACACTTCACACTGCCACCACACCTCACACTGCCACCTCACACTGCCACCCCACCTCACACTGCCACCACACCTCACACTGCCACCACACCTCACACTGCCACCCCACCTCACACTGCCACCACACCTCACACTGCCACCACACCTCACACTGCCACCACACCTCACACTGCATCCACAACTCACGCTGCCACCACACCTCACACTGCCTCCACACTCACACTGCCTCCACACCTCACACTTCCACCCCACTCACACTGCCACCTCACCTCACACTGCTTCCACACCTCCCACTGCCACCACACCTCACACTGCCACCACACTTCACACTGCTCCCACACTCACACTGCTCACACCTGACACTGCCACCACACTCTCACACTGCCACCACACCCTTACACTGCCACCACACTTCACACTGCCACCACACTTCACACTGCCACCACACCTCACACTGCCACCTCACACTGCCACCCCACCTCACACTGCCACCACACTCACACTGCCACCACACCTCACACTGCCACCACACCTCACACTGCCACCCCACCTCACACTGCCACCACACCTCACACTGCCACCACACCTCACACTGCCACCTCACACTGCCACCCCACCTCACACTGCCACCACACCTCACACTGCCACCACACCTCACACTGCCATCACTCCTCACACTGCCTCCACACCTCACACTGCCTTCACACCTCACACTGCCACCACACCTCACACTGTCACCACACCTCACACTGCCACCACAACTCACGCTGCCACCACACTCACACTGCCTCCACACCTTACACTGCCTCCACACTCACACTGCCACCACACCTCACACTGCCACCTACACTCAGACTGCTTAAACACCTCCCACTGCCACCACACCTCACACTGCCACCACACTTCACACTGCCACCACACCTCACACTGCCTCCACACCTCACACTGCCACCACACCTCACACTGCCACCACACCTCACACTGCCACCACACCTCACACTGCCACCACACCTCACACTGCCACCACACCTCACACTGCCACCACACCTCACACTGCCACTACACCTCACACTGCCATCACATCTCACACTGCCTCCACACCTCACACTGCCTTCACACCTCACACTGCCACCACACCTCATACTGCCACCACACCTCACACTGCCTCCACAACTCACGCTGCCATCACACCTCACACTGCCTCCACACCTTACACTGCCTCCACACCTCACACTGCCACCACACCTCACACTGCCTCCACACCTCACACTGCCTCCACACCTCACACTGCCACCACACCTCACACTGCCACCTCACCTCACACTGCTTCCACACCTCCTACTGCCACCACACCTCACACTGCCTCCACACCTCACACTGCCACCACACCTCACACTGCCTCCACATCTCACATTGCCACCACACCTCACACTGCCTCCACACCTCCTACTGCCACCACACCTCACACTGCCACCACACTTCACACTGCCACCACACCTCACACTGCCTCCACACCTCCTACTGCCACCACACCTCACACTGCCTCCACACCTCCTACTGCCACCACACTTCACACTGCCACCACACCTCACACTGCCTCCACACCTCACACTGCCACCACACTTCACACTCCCACCGCATAAATATATATTTGGGTGAAAAGAGAGACATTTATAGGTGAATCAAAGAAGGTGAGGGTCACCTTAATGAACAATGTTGGAGAGAAATCAAAGACCAGGCATCAGTGTTTCTTTTAGATGAATGAAAATATGATCAGGGGAAAGATAGGCCTACTTAAATATAACTCAAGTTAGTTTACTGTTAGTGGAAGAATTTTCTTCCACTTCCCATGGAGACAAGTGCAAATAAAGATTAACAAGAAAATAATATATATATATATATATATATATATATATATATATATATATATATATATATATATATATATATATATATATATATATTCGTGTACATACATGTGAAGTGTCAATGAAATGCGTACCATTTTTAACACATTTCTTCTGAGTTTTTACAACATGATAAAGAACAGACTGCATAATACCGTGACTGAAACAATACACAAATATCCCGCACATACCAGAGAGAAACTTCTTATGACGACGTTTCGATCCAAGTTTAACCATTAACTAGTCATACACTCCGACTAGTTAATGGTCTAACTTGCACCGACACGTCGACAAAAGTTTTGTTGTCGTGTGAGCGGGTTTTTTTTTTTGTCTAGATGATAAATGTGAAAACCCAAAAATTAATAATCATATTTCTCAGGACGAACACAAATAATGGTGACTAGTGTGATGGTCCTCAAGCAACTAGACTAAACAAAACCCAACAAGTCATCGGGCATTGATGAGCCTTTTAAAGCCCTCCAAAGGAATGTAAGAAGGAGCTCAACAAAACATGAACTAGTCTCTTCAAAACTGGAAACAGGTCCTTACCTTCAAATTATAGACCAGTCAACCTAACCTCAATTGTGGGGAAGTTGATGGTATCAATAATTTTATCAAAGAATTTGAGCGCTGTTCCACAAAGGGGTGTTCTTGCTTGATTAAATTACTAACCTTTTTTCAAGATAAAAGAACACGATATTGTGCATGTAGACTTCAGTGAGGCCTTTGATAATGGTCCACACGGGAGACTGATTAAGAAAATAGCGGCACCTGGAATAAGGGCGGACCCATAAACAACATAGAGTTTGCATAAATTGGGAGAAATTATAAGGGGTAGCAGTCAGGAGTGAGGTGCCACAAGCGTTTCTACTGGGACCCATGTTGGTCGCAATCTACATAAACAACATAGATGAGGAAATATACGGCTACGTCAGATAACTGCTAATTAGGACAGAAGTAGTAAGATTACATTTCAACTTTAGATAATACTGCACAGTACATGCTGCACAGTTCATGCTGCACAGTACATGCTGCACAGTACATGCTGCACAGTACATGCTGCACAGTTCATGCTGCACAGTACATGCTGCACAGTACATGCTGCACAGTTCATGCTGCACAGTACATGCTGCACAGTACATGCTGCACAGTTCATGCTGCACAGTTCATGCTGTAGAATTCAAGCTGCACGGTTCATGCTGCACAGTTCATGCAGCACAGTACATACTGCACAGTTCATGCTGCACAGTAAATGCTGCACAGTTCATGCTACACAGTTCATGCTGCACAGTTCATGCTGCAGTGTTCATGCTGTAGAATTCATGCTGCACAGTTCATGCTGCACAGTACATGCTGCACAGTTCATGCTGCACAGTTCATGCTGCACAGTTCATGCTGTAGAATTCATGCTGCACAGTTCATGCTGCACGGTTCATGCTGCACAGTTCATGCTGCACAGTACATGCTGCACAGTTCATGCTGCACAGTTCATGCTGCACAGTTCATGCTGCACAGTACATGCTGCACAGTTCATGCTGCACAGTTCATGCTGCACAGTACATGCTGCACAGTTCATGCTGCACAGTTCATGCTGCACAGTTCATGCTGCACAGTACATGCTGCACAGTTCATGCTGCACAGTACATGCTGCACAGTACATGCTGCACAGTTCATGCTGCACAGTACATGCTGCACAGTACATGCTGACAGTACATGTGCACAGTTCATGCTGCACAGTACATACTGCACAGTACATGCTGCACAGTTCATGCTGCACGTTCATGCTGCACAGTTCATGCTGCACATGCTACAGTCATACTGCACAGTACATGCTGCACAGTTCATGCTGCACAGTTCATGCTGCACAGTTCATGCTGCACAGTCATGCTGCACAGTTCATGCTGCACAGTACATGCTGACAGTTCATGCTGCACAGTACATGCTGCACAGTTCATGCTGTACAGTACATGCTGCACAGTACATGCTGCACAGTTCATGCTGTACAGTACATGCTGCACAGTACATGCTGCACAGTACATGCTGCACAGTTCATGCTGCACAGTACATGCTGCACAGTTCATGCTGCATCATGCTGCACAGTTACATGCTGCACAGTTCATGCTGCACAGTACATGCTGCACAGTCATGCTGCATCATGCTGCACAGTTCATGCTGCACAGTTCATGCTTGCACAGTTCATGCTGCACGGTTCATGCTGCACAGTTCATGCTGCACAGTTCATGCTGCACAGTTCATGCTGCACAGTTCATGCTGCACAGTACATGCTGCACAGTTCATGCTGCCAGTATCAGACATGCTGCACAGTTCATGCTGCACAGTTCATGCTGCACAGTACATGCTGCACAGTACATGCTGCACAGTTCATGCTGCACAGTACATGCTGCACAGTACATGCTGCACAGTTCATGCTGCACAGTTCATGCTGTACAGTACATGCTGCACAGTACATGCTGCACAGTTCATGCTGTACAGTACATGCTGCACAGTACATGCTGCACAGTTCATGCTGCACAGTACATGCTGCACAGTACATGCTGCACAGTTCATGCTGCACAGTACATGCTGCACAGTACATGCTCACAGTACATGCTGCACAGTACATGCTGCACAGTTCATGCTGCACAGTACATGCTGCACAGTTCATGCTGCCCAGTACATGCTGCACAGTTCATGCTGTACAGTACATGCTGCACAGTACATGCTGCACAGTTCATGCTGCACAGTACATGCTGCACAGTTCATGCTGTACAGTACATGCTGCACAGTTCATGCTGCACAGTTCATGCTGTACAGTACATGCTGCACAGTACATGCTGCACAGTACATGCTGCACAGTTCATGCTGCACAGTACATGCTGCACAGTACATGCTGCACAGTTCATGCTGCACAGTACATGCTGCACAGTACATGCTGCACAGTACATGCTGCACAGTTCATGCTGCACAGTACATGCTGCACAGTACATGCTGCACAGTACATGCTGCACAGTTCATGCTGCACAGTACATGCTGCACAGTACATGCTGCACAGTTCATGCTGCACAGTTCATGCTGCACAGTTCATGCTGTACAGTACATGCTGCACAGTACATGCTGCACAGTTCATGCTGCACAGTACATGCTGCACAGTACATGCTGCACAGTTCATGCTGCACAGTTCATGCTGCACAGTACATGCTGCACAGTACATGCTGCACAGTTCATGCTGCACAGTTCATGCTGCACAGTTCATGCTGTACAGTACATGCTGCACAGTACATGCTGCACAGTACATGCTGCACATTACATGCTGCACAGTACATGCTGCACAGTACATGCTGCACAGTTCATGCTGCACAGTACATGCTGCACAGTTCATGCTGCACATCACAATAGATATACATGAGCTGGAAAATACACAGTAATCTTCTCTACTCTTTGGAAAGCGTAATATTAGGGAAAGTGTGACCTGAAGTGGAAACTATGACCTGAAGTGGAAAGTATGACCTGAAGTGGAAAGTATGACCTGAAGTGGAAAGTATGACCTGAAGTGGAAAGTATGACCTGAAGTGGAAACTATGACCTGAAGTGGAAACTATGACCTGAAGTGGAAAGTATGACCTGAAGTGGAAAGTATGACCTGAAGTGGAAAGTATAACCTGAAGTGGAAAGTATGACCTGAAGTGGAAAGTATGACCTGAAGTGGAAAGTATAACCTGAAGTGGAAAGTATGACCTGAAGTGGAAAGTATGACCTGAAGTGGAAAGTATGACCTGAAGTGGAAAGTATGACCTGAAGTGGAAAGTATGACCTGAAGTGCACAAATGGAAAACAGAAATAAATAAAGGGTTTGTAAATAGCGAGTTGAAAATATCTAACCAAGACAGGACTCGAACCAATGGATTTAATTTGGAGAAATTTGGATTTAGAGAGGATATAGGGAAGTAGCTTTAAATATAGGCTGGACGGATACATGAATGGGTGTGAGCTGGACTTGCCTAGCATGGGCCATTAGGTCTGTTGTAGTGTTCATTGTGGTGTAGTTTTCTTGTGTAAGTGCAGGTAAGCACTTGAGGTGAGTCGTAATGAACGACTGTCAGTGAATAAACACATGAATGGTCGGTGGAGTTGAACCATAGTCGTGTCTGTCTGAAACTCCCCTAGTGTAAGCTCCGTAGCTGAGTGGTAGAGCGCTAGACCTGGTACCTGGCACCACCACCTAGTGTAAGCTCCGTAGCTGAGTGGTAGAGCGCTAGACCTGGTACCTGGCACCACCACCTAGTGTAAGCTCCGTAGCTGAGTGGTAGAGCGCTAGACCTGGTACCTGGCACCACCACCTAGTGTAAGCTCCGTAGCTGAGTGGTAGAGCGCTAGACCTGGTACCTGGCACCACCACCTAGTGTAAGCTCCGTAGCTGAGTGGTAGAGCGCAAGACCTGGTACCTGGCACCACCACCTAGTGTAAGCTCCGTAGCTGAGTGGTATAGCGCTAGACCTGGTGCCTGGCACCACCACCTAGTGTAAGCTCCGTAGCTGAGTGGTAGAGCGCTAGACCTGGTACCTGGCACCACCACCTAGTGTAAGCTCCGTAGCTGAGTGGTAGAGCGCTAGACCTGGTACCTGGCACCACCACCTAGTGTAAGCTCCGTAGCTGAGTTTTAGAGCGCTAGACCTGGTACCTGGCACAACCACCAAATGAAAGCTCCGTAGCTGAGTGGTATAGCGCTAGACCTGGTGCCTGGCACCACCACCTAGTGTAAGCTCCGTAGCTGAGTGGTATAGCGCTAGACCTGGTACCTGGCACCACCACCTAGTGTAAGCTCCGTAGCTGAGTGGTAGAGCGCAAGACCTGGTACCTGGCACCACCACCTAGTGAAAGCTCCGTAGCTGAGTAGTAGAGCGCTAGACCTGGTACCTGGCACCACCACCTAGTGAAAGCTCCGTAGCTGAGTGGTAGAGCGCTAGACCTGGTACCTGGCACCACCACCTAGTGAAAGCTCCGTAGCTGAGTGGTAGAGCGCTAGACCTGGTACCTGGCACCACCACCTAGTGAAAGCTCCGTAGCTGAGTGGTAGAGCGCTAGACCTGGTACCTGGCACCACCACCTAGTGTAAGCTCCGTAGCTGAGTGGTATAGCGCTAGACCTGGTACCTGGCACCACCACAGTACGAGTTCCTCTCCATTCATCTGTTTATTCAAGTACAGTTACGTACTGCTACGGACATGCGCACAAAATACACCCTCGAACGGTCATAGAAATACAAGAAAGAAGGTGCACAGAAGGTGCACAGAAGGTGTTAATAATGAAGAGGGAGACGAAACAACGGCCTTGACTATAATCAATATCGTGTGGAAAGTTTCTGAAGAACTATTATTGCCTTCCTTCGTATCCACACCAAGGTCAGTAAAGTGCGTTATCTCTTGATAACGCACTTTACTCTCGAAGCTCAGGTTGAAAATGAAGTTGACAACTATATACCATAAGTCATACCAGACTCATGACATGTCTGACTCTCTCATGATATACTGTGTTCCCTCAGTGGTTGATAATACACTATTATACAGTGTTCCCTCTGTGGTTGATAATACTCTATTATACAATGTTCCCTCAGTGGTTGATAATACTCTATTATACAGTGTTCCCTCAATGGTTGATAATACTCTATTATACAGTGTTCCCTCAGTGGTTGATAATACTCTATTATACAGTGTTCCCTCTGTGGTTGATAATACTCTATTATACAATGTTCCCTCAGTGGTTGATAATACTCTATTATACAGTGTTCCCTCAGTGGTTGATGATACTCTATTATACAGTGTTCCCTCAGTGGTTGATAATACACTATTATACAGTGTTCCCTCTGTGGTTGATAATACTCTATTATACAATGTTCCCTCAGTGGTTGATAATACTCTATTATACAGTGTTCCCTCAGTGGTTGATAATACTCTATTATACAGTGTTCCCTCTGTGGTTGATAATACTCTATTATACAGTGTTCCATCAGTGGTTGATAATACTCTATTATACAGTGTTCCCTCTGTGGTTGATAATACTCTATTATACAGTGTTCCCTCTGTGGTTGATAATACTCTATTATACAGTGTTCCCTCAATGGTTGATAATACTCTATTATACAGTGTTCCCTCTGTGGTTGATAACACTCTATTATACAGTGTTCCCTCTGTGGTTGATCACACTCTATTATACAGTGTTCCCTCTGTGGTTGATCACACTCTATTATACAGTGTTCCCTCAGTGGTTGATAATACTCTATTATACAGTGTTCCCTCTGTGGTTGATAATACTCTATTATACAGTGTTCCCTCTGTGGTTGATAACACTCTATTATACAGTGTTCCCTCTGTGGTTGATCACACTCTATTATACAGTGTTCCCTCAGTGGTTGATAATACTCTATTATACAGTGTTCCCTCTGTGGTTGATAATACTCTATTATACAGTGTTCCCTCTGTGGTTGATAATACTCTATTATACAGTGTTCCCTCTGTGGTTGATAATACTCTATTATACAGTGTTCCCTCTGTGGTTGATAACACTCTATTATACAGTGTTCCCTCTGTGGTTGATAATACTCTATTATACAGTGTTCCCTCTGTGGTTGATAACACTCTTTTATACTGTGTTCCCTCTGTGGTTGATAACACTATTATACAGTGTTCCCTCTGTTGTTGATAATACTCTATTATACAGTGTTCCCTCTGTTGTTGATAATACTCTATTATACAGTGTTCCCTCTGTGATTGATAATACTCTATTATACAGTGTTCCCTCTGTGGTTGATAATACTCTATTATACAGTGTTCCCTCTGTGGTTGAAAATACTCTATTATACAGTGTTCCCTCTGTGGTTGATAATACTCTATTATACAGTGTTCCCTCTGTTGTTGATAATACTCTATTATACAGTGTTCCCTCTGTTGTTGATCACACTATTATACAGTGTTCCCTCTGTGGTTGATAATACTCTATTATACAGTGTTCCCTCTGTGATTGATAATACTCTATTATACAGTGTTCCCTCTGTGGTTGATCACACTCAATTATACAGTGTTCCCTCTGTGGTTGATCACACTATTATACAGTGTTCCCTCAGTGGTTGTTCACACTATTATACAGTGTTCCCTCTGTGGTTGATAATACTCTATTATACAGTGTTCCCTCTGTGGTTGATCACACTGTATTATACAGTGTTCCCTCTGTGGTTGATCACACTGTATTATACAGTGTTCCCTATGTGGTTGATCACACTCTATTATACAGTGTTCCCTCTGGGGTTGATCACACTATTATACAGTGTTCCCTCTGTGGTTGATCACACTATTATACAGTGTTCCCTCTGTGGTTGATCACACTGTATTATACAGTGTTCCCTCTGTGGTTGATCACACTCTATTATACAGTGTTCCCTCTGTGGTTGATCACACTCTATTATACAGTGTTCCCTCTGTGGTTGATCACACTATTATACAGTGTTCCCTCTGTGGTTGATCACACTCTCTAATGTCTCACCGACTAACTAATGACGTCACTTATCCTCACTTATAGTTAATAACTATAAGTGAGGTAATTACTATGGAACTATATTAGCTGTGAGGGTCTTTTATTGCACTAGATCGAGTCTTGTGTTGTGACAGACTCTTGATCCAAGACAACCCTGTGAGGCTCTTACGGGTTGAGTGCTTCCTCATGCATACATTAGCCTATTGCCTGTTGGGCTGTTTATAATAATAATAATAATAATAATAATAATAATAATAATAATAATAATAATAATAATAATAATAATAATAATAATAATAATAATAATAATAATAATAATAATAATCTATCACTAGTCAACCAAAAAATTCGTTGGCAAAGATATTTGAAGGTATTTAAGGTATTTTGTTATTTTTTTTCCAGATAAACAATCCCAATGCATTTTGCTACATTTATTGCAAATACTCTGCAAAAACAAAGAAAAACATCACAGATTTTGTAAAACAAGCTGATCTTGCTTGTTTTGGAGTGATGCTTGGAGAGCAACACAAGTGTTGGGCTCCCAATATGGTTTGAAAAACCTGTGTAGAATGCTTTCAACACTGGAAAAATAGGCAAAGAAAAAGTTTAAAGTTCGGTATGCTTATGGAGGAGAGCCGAAAAAAATACCACGACTATTGTTATTTCTGTATGGTGAAAGTGAAAAATTTTCAGTCGATACAAGAAAGTCAAGTGAGAATATGGAATATTCTGATTTGGAGTCAGCAAGGAGACCTGTGGCACCCAGTGAAGACGTTACCATACCAGTGTTTACAACACTGCCTGACCTTCCCTTGTCAGATGTTGAAGAAACTCAGTGTTTATGATGTAACACAAGTGTTAGCAGTGGTAGTGAATATGAAGTAACCATTTCAAGAGCCCATCAGTGCTCCCAAGAACTCAACGCTCTGATACGTGACGTCAGTCTGTTAAAGCATCTGAACTTTTAGCATCCAGACTAAAAGAAAAGAACTGTCTACAACAAGAAGTTAAAATAACAGCTTATTGCACAAGATGAAGAACTTGTATACTGCAATAACATCCCTGGACTTCTTTGAATGGGACTTGAATATCGACCAGACATTGGCGGTTGTTTACAGACAACTCAATTAGAAGCTTGAAATATGTCTTATTGCACAGTGCTAAGCAATATGGGTCACTGAGCTCACTCAACAAAACTTAACGAAGAATACGAAAACATCAAAATAATTTCCATATGCGGTAATTAGTGGTATCTGAATTATCTTACTATGTTAATCTGTTATTAACTAAAATGAAATGCCAGTATATATTATATGATTTGACTTTTGCGTGATCTAAAAATAATTTCAATGCGATTTGTAAGTTAGCTCCGCCTGATCAATATATTTTTTCACATATTTTATGTTTTCAATGGCACACCAGAATTATCAAAAACTAGAACCAATCCAGCATAGCCGATGACATGGTCGCAATCAGCGCCACTAACTTACCCTAAAATCGGTGTTATATCATTGGCCAGAAGATGAGTGTTGACCAGTGTAATAATAATAATAATAATAATAATAATAATAATAATAATAATAATAATAATAATATTATTATTATTATTATTATTATTATTATTATTATTATTATTATTATTATTATATTGATCGTAGGAGCGCTAAGCCCGTAGAAGTCATGCAAAGATTGGAGGGAAATCAGGCTTGATCGAAAATACTTGAGTCACTGTCAATACACATGGAAGTAATGTGAAGGACCTGGGAAGAAAATCATAGGATGGATAATGAGAACGTTCAGAATAAGCGATGCCAAGCCAATGATGATCCTTTTTAAATCACTTGTTCTCTCTAGGCTGGAATACTGCTGTACATTAACATCTCCATTCAAAGCAGGTGAAACTCCAGATCTAGAGAATGTACAGAGAACTTTTACTGCACATATAATTTCCGTCAAACAACTTAACTACTGGGAACGCTTGGAAGCACTTGACTTGTACTCACTGGAACGCAGGCGAGAGAGATACATCATAATCTACACCTGGAAAATCCTAGAAGGACGTGTCCCTAATCTGCATACAAAAACCACTCCTCTCGAAAGCAAAAGACTGGGCAGCCGATGCAAAATACCCCCTTTGAAAAGTAGGGGCGCCACTGGTACACTAAGAGAAAACACAGTAAGTGTCCGTAGCCCAAGACTGTTCAACAGCCTCCCACCATGCATAAGGGGAATTACCAATAGACCCCTGGCTGCCTTCAAGAGGGAGCTGGACAGATGCTTAAAGTCGGTGCTGGATCAGCCGGGCTGTGGTTCGTATGTTGGACTACGTGCGGCCAGCAGAAACAGCCTGGTTGATCAAGCCCTGATCCACCGGGAGGCCTTTTCGTGGACCGGGCCGCGGGGACTTTGACCCCCCCGGAATACCCACCAGGTAGACTCCAGGTACACACTGGTCACTGTCAACACACACAGTGGTCACTGTCAACACACACACTGGTCACTGTCAACATACACTGGTCACTGTCAACACACACAGTGGTCACTGTCAACACACACTGGTCACTGTCAACACACACAGTGGTCACTGTCAACACACACTGGTCACTGTCAACACACACAGTGGTCACTGTCAACACACACACTGGTCACTGTCAACACACACACTGGTCACTGTCAACACACACACTGGTCACTGTCAACACACACTGGTCACTATCAACACACACACTGGTCATTGTCAACACACACTGGTCACTGTCAACACACACTGGTCACTGTCAACACACACTGGTCACTGTCAACACACACTGGTCACTGTCAACATATACTGGTCACTGTCAACACACACTGGTCACTGTCAACACACACTGGTCACTATCAACACACACACTGGTCACTGTCAACACACACTGGTCACTATCAACACACACACTGGTCACTATCAACACACACACTGGTCACTGTCAACACACACTGGTCACTGTCAACACACACTGGTCACTGTCAACACACACTGATCACTGTCAACACACACCGGTCATTGTCAACACACACTGGTCACTGTCAACACACACTGGTCACTGTCAACACACTGGTCACTGTCAACACACTGGTCACTGTCAACACAACACACTGGTCACTGTCAACACAACACACTGGTCACTGTTAACACAACACACTGGTCACTGTCAACACAACACACTGGCCACGGTCAACACAACACATTGGTCACTGTAACACAACACACTGGTCACTCTCAACACAACACACTGGTCACTGTCAACACAACACACTGGTCACTGTTAACACAACACACTGGTCACGGTCAACACAACACACTGGTCACTGTTAACACAACACACTGGTCACGGTCAACACAACACATTGGTCACTGTAACACAACACACTGGTTACTCTCAACACACTGATCACTGTCAACACACACTGGTAACTGTCAACACACACTGGTCACTGTCAACACACACTGGTCACTGTCAACACACACTGGTCGCTATCAACACACTGATCACTGTCAACACACACTGGTAACTGTCAACACACACTGGTCACTGTCAACACACTGGTCACTATCAACACAACACACTGGTCACTGTCAACACACACTGGTCACTGTCAACACAACACACTGGTCACTCTCAACACAACACACAGGTCACTGCAATACTTCAACTTTAAGTATCTTTGATTAACCTCATTTAGATTATACTGCTTAAGTCTGGTCTTCACATTAGAGGATGGACATAATGGCACTGGAAAATATAACTAGAAGGATGACCCAGTTGATTCCCGGTATCAGAAAACTTTCTTACGAAAGTAGACTTAAGGCACCGAGGTTGCACTCTGTGGAAAGACGTAGAATTAGGGAAGATATGATTGAAGTGTACAAATGGGAAACAGAAATAAGTAAAGTGGATATAAATAACGTGTTGAAGGTGTCTAACCACGAGAGGACTCGCAGGAGTTAGTTCAGGGTGGAGAAATTTAGTTTTACGAAGGATGTGGGAAAGTACAGGTTTGGCATTAGAGTTGTAGATGATTGGATCTAACTCGCAGGTAACGTCATTGAAGCAAGAACTTTGGGTAGCTTTAAATATAGGTTTGACGGGTGTGACTTGCCTAGCATGGGCCAGTAAGAATGTTGCAGTGTTTCTTCGTTTTTGTGTTGTTGCGTAAAGGGAAGGAGGTACCCTTTGAAGGTAAAGGGAAGAAGATAACCACTGAATGATAACGGAGGCAAGGAGAGTACCCCTACTACGTAGAGGAAGTTAGGGAAGTTACTCTCAGAAAGGTAGTTACATTGTCTTTCGGAGGTAAAGGGAATGCGATACACTGTCAAGGTGAAGGTATTTATTTATCTCTTAAAATTAATAATATCATTACCTGGAAGCTGACCTAGAACTGCCATTGATTCCTTCACCGGAAGAACTGAAAGGTTAGTCACCTTCCTGGAGGTTGTCACTACTTTATTATTCATGAACCAGCTACAGTGCTCAACTTATGAATGTTCTGTTGCCTCAAGGGAAGCAAGTCAAATGAATGAATGTATATCGATTTATATATATATATATATATATATATATATATATATATATATATATATATACGTATATATATATATATATATATATATATATATATATATATATATATATATATATATATATATATATATATATATATATATATATATATATATATAATCGATATTCATTGTACCATGTCTCAATAAAGTATTATTATTATTATTATAAAGTATTATTATTCAACACTTTCACCTCATACATAATCACTGTCTTTTCAGAGGCGCTCAGATACGACAGTTTAGAATAGTCCCTCCAAACTGTCATTATCCCAGACCCTTCCTTTAAAGTGCAGGCATTAAGATATGATAAGATTAGATAAGATTTTCTTCGGATTTTTAACCCCGGAGGGTTAGCCACCCAGGATAACCCAAGAAAGTCAGTGCGTCATCAAGGACTGTCTGTCTTATTTCCATTGGGGTCCTCAATCTTGTCCCCCAGGATGCGACCCACACCAGTCGACTAACACCCAGGTACCTATTTGCTGCTAGGTGAACATGACAACAGGTGTAAGGAAACACGTCGAAATGTTTCCACCCGCCGGGAATCGAACCCGGGCCCTCCGTGTGTGAAGCGAGAGCTCTAGCCACCAGGCCACCGGGCCAGGACTCAAGTCTGGCTAAATCTATAATAACCGGTTTCCCTGAATCCCTTCACTAAATATTACCCTGCTCACACTCCAACAGCTCCTCAGGTCCCAAAAACCATTCTTCTCCATTCACTCCTATCTAACACGCTCACATACGCTTGCTGGAAGTCCAAACCCTCACCCATAAAACCTCCTTTTCCCCCTCCCTCCAACCTTTTCTAGGACGACCCCTACCCCGCCTTCCTTCCCCTACAGATTTATACGCTCTCCAAGTCATTCTACTTTGATCTATTCTCTAAATGACCAAACCACCACAACAAACCCTCTTCAGCCCTCTGACAAATACTTTTAGTAACTCCACACCTTCTCCTAATTTCCACATTCCAAATTCTCTGCATATTATTTACACCACACATTGCCCTTAGACAGGACATCTCCACTGCCTCCAGCCTCCTCCTCGCTGCAGCATTTACAACCCATGCTTCACACCCATATAAGAGTGTTGGTACCACTATACTTTCATACATTCTCTTCTTTGCCTCCATAGATAACGTTTTTTGTCTCCACAGATACCTCAACGCACCACTCACCTTTTTTCCTTCATCAATTCTATGGTTAACCTCATCCTTCATTAACCCATCCGCTGACACGTCAACTCCCAAATATTTGAAAACATTTACATCTTCCATAATCCCTCTCTCCAATGTGATATCCAATTTTTCTTTATCTAAATCGTGTGATACCCTCATCACCTTACTCTTTTATATGTTCACTTTCAACTTTCTACCTTCACACACCCTCCCAAACTCGTCCACTAACCTTTGCAACTTTTCTTTAGATTCTCCCATAAGCACAGTATCATCAGCAAAAAGTAACTGTGTCAACTCCCATTTTGTACTTGATTCCCCATAATTTAATCCCACTCTTCTCCACAACACCCTAGCATTTACTTCTTTTACAATCCCATCTATAAATATATTAAACAACCATTGTGACATTACACATCCCTGTCTAAGACCTACTTTTACAGGGAAGTAATCTCCCTCTCTCCTACACACCCTAACCTGAGTCTCACTATCCTCATAAAATCTCTTCACAGCCTTCAGTAACTTACTACCTATTCCATACACTTGCAACATTTGCCACATTGCTACCCTATCCACTCTATCATATGCCTTTTCTAAATCCATAAATGCAATGAAAACTTCCCTACCTTTATCTAAATACTGTTCGCATATATGCTTCAATGTAAACACTTGATATACACATCCCCTACGCACTCTAAATCCTCCTTGCTCATCTGCAATCCTACTCTCTGTCTAACCTCAAATTCTTTCAATAATAACCCTACCGTACACTTTACCTGGTATACTCAGTAAACTTATTCCTCTATAATTTTTACAATCTCTTTTGTCACCCTTCCCACCCTCGCCAATCCCTAGGTACCTTCCCCTCTTTCATACATTTATTAAACAAAAATACAAACCACTCCAACATAATATCTCCCCCTGCTTTTAACATTTCTGTCAGGATCCCGTCAGTTCCAGCTGCATTACCCCCTTTCATTCTACGTAATGCCTCACGCACCTCCCCCACACTCACATCCTGCTCTTCCTCACTCCTAAAAGATGTTATACCTCCCTGGCCAGTGCATGAAATTTCCACCTCCATTTCTTCATCGACATTTTTTTAAAAGTTCCTCAAAATATTCCCACCATCTACCCAATACCTCCAGCTCCCCATCTACTAACTCCCTTACTCTGTTTTTAACTGACAAATCCATTCGTTCCCTAGGCTTTCTTACCTTGTTTATCTCACTCCAAAACTTTTTCTTATTTTCAGCAAAATTTCTTGACAGTGACTCTCCCAATCTTTCACCTGTTCTCCTTTTGCACTCTCTCACCACTCTCTTCACCTTTCTTTTACTCTCCATATACTCTGCTACTTACAACACTTCTGTTTAGTAAAAACCTCTCATAAGCTACCTTTTTTCTCTTTTATCACACCCTTTACTTCATCATTCCACCACTCACTCCTCTTTCCTCCTGCACCCACCCTCCTATAGCCACAAACTTCTGTCCCACATTCTAATACTGCATTTTTAAAACTATCCCAACCCTCTTAACCCCCCCCACTACTTATACTTGCACTAGCCCACCTTTCTGCCAATAGTTGCTTATATCTCACCCTAACTTCCTCCTCCCTTAGTTTATACATTTTCACCTCTCTCTTACTTGCTGTTGCCATTTTCCTTATGTCAGATCTACCTCTTACTCTAACTGTAGCTACAACTAAATAATGATCCGATATATCCGTTGCCCCTCTATAAACATGTAAATCCTGAAGCCTACCCATCAACCTTTTATCCACCAGTACATAACAAACCACTTTCATTATGTGCTATACCATACCTGGTATATTTATATATATATATATATATATATATATATATATATATATATATATATATATATATATGCAGAACAACCACTGTGAAAAAATAGCGAAATTCCAAGCGCTTTCGTCATTTCTCACATTATCAAGGTTGTTCTTGTTGCAATTAACACATGATCAGGAGGTTTCGTTGCAGAAAAAATGAGGTCCAAGCAAATACGATCACAGGAAGTGCTGGACTGAAGCCTCACTTCAGCAAAGACGTTCTTTTGCTGGAGTGAGATGAGCCCCGCCTCAGAGCCGCTCATCTTTCATCATGTTTTTATTACTATGGATTGCATCGAGAGGCAGCTCTAGTGGATAGCGCATTAGTACGCTTTTTGCTACCCTCTCTATGGATTCTAGTTCTGTTAGAACTAGTGGTGATTCCAGGTCATTCACCAGGTCGTTCTGGAGTACCTCATAGGACTCTGTGTCTCGGGAAGTGAGAATAAACTCTACTTTCATATTTGGGGACACTGATATCTTAAGACCATATTTCTTCTCGAGGTGAATTATAGCAGACTACGGAGTGTCGTGGTGCCCTTTGCCTATCAACTCGAATTTGTTGCTTGCAGACAGCTTGGCTTGCCCGATCTGAGGCAAGGAAACATTGTGTCTCCTCTGAGACTTCGGGACTCCTGCTACTTGCCACCTTCTTCATCCAGTATATCTGGGGCTGGCATCAGCGTTTCTTCATCCATCCCCCTTCCCTTGGCCCGGCTGGTCTCCCCTGCTTCGCTGTCCCAAGAGCCCAGGAGTCCAGTGAGTGGTCTCGCAGTTTCGTCGCCAGAATTACGTCCCACATTTCCAAATTCGAGTCCTCGGTTGAGTCCTTGTAACGTCGTGACCTCTGCCTTTCGGAAGAAGCTATGTGCTTCCGTGTGCCTGTCTCATGACTCTGTCCTCGAGAGAGAAGTGGATGGCCGTTGGGTAGGTTATTTTAGACACTGACCTGCAGGGGACCTGCAGAACCGTCTCTAATACAGCCTACTCAACATTCTCCACCTGACTCTCCACACTATATATACACTCACATACTCTTTACCCAGGTAGATCTGTTTGTAATTTGATAAAGCAATGTGTGGAAGAAACAGTTAATAAAGACTCGCATTATACAGCATTTGTATTTTTCCTAGTGTACGTTCTTGTGACTTTTTAAGGTTCTCAAAAGAAGATCTTTGTGTAAGGTCATTCATCACAGTACTAAGTTTGAAGTGTTTCCGGTCTAGGTTGTATCACTGAGGAGGTCGATGCACTTTTCTAGGTGTTCACTAGAGTTGCGGCTGACAAGTTGAAATTTATGTGTATTTTTGAGTACAGTCTACGCTTTTCCGAGGTTGTCTACTTAGTAAGACGAAATTCGAGGATTTATCCTCTCCTCCCACCATGATGTTAGTGGTCTTGGGTAACCCGTGATGGCGCAACACACAAGGCCCTGGCCTCGTGTGTTGCGCCACTACGAGTGTTGCGCCACTACGAGTGTTGCCACTACGAGTGTTGCGCCACTACGAGTGTTGCTCCACTACGAGTGTTGCGCCACTACGAGTGTTGCGCCACTACGAGTGTTGCTCCACTACGAGTGTTGCTCCACTACGAGTGTTGCGCCACTACGAGTGTTGCGCCACTACGAGTGTTGCTCCACTACGAGTGTTGCGCCACTACGAGTGTTGCGCCACTACGAGTGTTGCGCCACTACGAGTGTTGCTCCACTACGAGTGTTGCGCCACTACGAGTGTTGCGCCACTACGAGTGTTGCTCCACTACGAGTGTTGCGCCACTACGAGTGTTGCGCCACTACGAGTGTTGCTCCACTACGAGTGTTGCGCCACTACGAGTGTTGCGCCACTACGAGTGTTGCGCCACTACGAGTGTTGCTCCACTACGAGTGTTGCGCCACTACGAGTGTTGCGCCACTACGAGTGTTGCTCCACTACGAGTGTTGCGCCACTACGAGTGTTGCGCCACTACGAGTGTTGCGCCACTACGAGTGTTGCTCCACTACGAGTGTTGCGCCACTACAAGTGTTGCGCCACTACGAGTGTTGCGCCACTACGAGTGTTGCGCCACTACGAGTGTTGCTCCACTACGAGTGTTGTGCCACTACGAGTGTTGCTCCACTACGAGTGTTGCGCCACTACGAGTGTTGCGCCACTACGAGTGTTGCGCCACTACGAGTGTTGCGCCACTACGAGTGTTGCTCCACTACGAGTGTTGCGCCACTACGAGTGTTGCTCCACTACGAGTGTTGCGCCACTACGGTTGTCACTCTCAGCCGCACACAGCCGGATGAAGGACATGTCAGTGTGACACAGGCTGGCTCTCCTACAACCACAGGCTGGCTCTCCTACAGCCACAGGCTGGCTCTCCTACAGCCACAGGCTGGCTCTCCTACAACCACAGGCTGGCTCTCCTACAGCCACAGGCTGGCTCTCCTACAGCCACAGGCTGGCTCTCCTACAACCACAGGCTGGCTCTCCTACAACCACAGGCTGGCTCTCCTACAGCCACAGGCTGGCTCTCCTACAGCCACAGGCTGGCTCTCCTACAACCACAGGCTGGCTCTCCTACAGCCACAGGCTGGCTCTCCTACAACCACAGGCTGGCTCTCCTACAGCCACAGGCTGGCTCTCCTACAACCACAGGCTGGCTCTCCTACAGCCACAGGCTGGCTCTCCTACAGACACAGGCTGGCTCTCCTACAACCACAGGCTGGCTCTCCTACAGCCACAGGCTGGCTCTCCTACAACCACAGGCTGGCTCTCCTACAACCACAGGCTGGTCTCCTACAGCCACAGGCTGGCTCTCCTACAGCCACAGGCTGGTCTCCTACAGCCACAGGCTGGCTCTCCTACAACCACAGACTGGCTTCCTACAGCCACAGGCTGGCTCTCCTACAACCACAGGCTGGCTCTCCTACAGCCACAGGATGGCTCTCCTACAGCCACAGGCTGGCTCTCCTACAACCACAGGCTGGCTCTCCTACAGCCACAGGCTGGCTCTCCTACAGCCACAGGCTGGCACTCCTACAGCCACAGGCTGGCTCTCCTACAGCCACAGGCTGGCTCTCCTCACAACCACAGGCTGGCTCTCCTACAGCCACAGGCTGGCTCTCCTACAGCCACAGGCTGGCTCTCCTACAGCCACAGGATGGCTCTCCTACAACCACAGGCTGGCTCTCCTACAGCCACAGGCTGGCTTCTTACAGCCACAGGCTGGCTCTCCTACAGCCACAGGCTGGCTCTCCTACAGCCACAGGCTGGCTCTCCTACAGCCACAGGCTGGCTCTCCCAGCCACAGGCTGGCTCTCCTACAACCACAGGCTGGCTCTCCTACAGCCACAGGCTGGCTCTCCTACAACCACAGGCTGGCTCTCCTACAGCCACAGGCTGGCTCTCCTACAGCCACAGGCTGGCTCTCCTACAACCACAGGCTGGCTCTCCTACAGCCACAGGCTGGTTCCTACAGCCACAGGCTGGCTCTCCTACAACCACAGGCTGGCTCTCCTACAGCCACAGGCTGGCTCTCCTACAGCCACAGGCTGGCACTCCTACAGCCACAGGCTGGCTCTCCTACAGCCACAGGCTGGCTCTCCTACAACCACAGGCTGGCTCTCCTACAGCCACAGGCTGGCTCTCCTACAGCCACAGGCTGGCTCTCCTACAGCCACAGGATGGCTCTCCTACAACCACAGGCTGGCTCTCCTACAGCCACAGGCTGGCTCTCTTACAGCCACAGGCTGGCTCTCCTACAGCCACAGGCTGGCTCTCCTACAGCCACAGGCTGGCTCTCCTACAGCCACAGGCTGGCTCTCCTACAGCCACAGGCTGGCTCTCCTACAACCACAGGCTGGCTCTCCTACAGCCACAGGCTGGCTCTCCTACACCCACAGGCTGGCTCTCCTACAGCCACAGGCTGGCTCTCCTACAGCCACAGGCTGGCTCTCGACAACCACAGGCTGGCTCTCCTACAGCCACAGGCTGGCTCTCCACAGCCACAGGCTGGCTCTCCTACAACCACAGGCTGGCTCTCCTACAACCACAGGCTGGCTCTCCTACAGCCACAGGCTGGCTCCCACAGCCACAGGCTGGCTCTCCTACAACCACAGGCTGGCTCTCCTACAGCCACAGGCTGGCTCTCCTACAGCCACAGGCTGGCTCTCCTACAACCACAGGCTGGCTCTCCTACAGCCACAGGCTGGCTCTTCTACAGCCACAGGCTGGCTCTCCTACAGCCACAGGCTGGCTCTCCTACAGCCCCAGGCTGGCTCTCCTACAGCCACAGGCTGGCTCTCCTACAACCACAGGCTGGCTCTCCTACAGCCACCGGCTGGCTCTCCTACAGCCACAGGCTGGCTCTCCTACAGCCACAGGCTGGCTCTTCTACAGCCACAGGCTGGCTCTCCTACAACATCTAACTAACCTGGGCAGCAGGAAAGAAAATCTTCATCGCAGTATTTCAAATAACATCCCGTCGACAAATTCTCAACCTTTATTTATAATAAAGTTCAAGACGCGTCCACCTTCATGGTGAGAGACAATGTCATTCAGGACTCAGAAGAAAACAATACAGTCGGCCAAGTCACCTTCCGCACAGAACACTGAGAACTTTCACAAAACAGTGAGAGATGTTGTTATGGCAACTACCAGCGTCAAACAGCGTATCGCCGTGTACCGGACACACTGTCTCAAGGAGGTACGTAACACAGGACATATGTCAGACACAAGAAATAGACTAAATAAGTAATGTAGACAACGTTCAAAAACTAAATTATCTTGCGCACTGACCTGCAGTTTCACGACACACACGCCAACGGTTCAACTCCCGCGCGTTCCGTGGTTCAAACGATAAAAGACTGTGGATAACCGATAATGCTTAAATCTGTCTACACTAAAGTTAAGACTCGACATAAAAACTGAATTAACAATATACCAAACATGTCTCAACATTCACGTTCACTCATAACTCTCCGCCATCATCAGAGCCGCCAGCCTCTACACCACGCTTTGCAACTACCAAAATATAAGAAACAAGAGTGTATATATATATATATATATATATATATATATATATATATATATATATATATATATATATATATATATATATATGTTCTGCCGAATAGGTAAAACTGTTCAATTAGCAAGGACTCATTTAAAATTAAATCCTTTCTAAAATTTTCTCTTATACATTTAAAGATATATTTTTTTCCATTTATGTTAATATAAAAAATAATGATTTTGTACCAAAAGAACCATAAGAAACTTACCTAACCTTATTATAACAAGCACAGTTTAATTTAGCCTAATCCAACTATGTAAATATATTTTATATAAGTTTACAATAATTTAATAATAAACAAACACAATGCAATATTTTTTTTTTCGTTAGGTTCACAATTATTTTTGCGAAATTATTGCATACACAAATTTTTGCTTGCCCTATTCGGCAACAAGTGCTTTGCTGTTTAAGCCAAAATCGCAAGTTTTACTTATTCGGCACGACATATATATATTCAACAAGTCGGCCGTCTCCCACCGAGGCAGGGTGACCCAAAAAGAAAATACTTTCACCATCATTCAACACTTTCACATCACTCATACATAATCACTGTCTTTGCAGAGGCGCTCAGATACGACAGTTTAGAAGTCCCTCCAAACTGCCAATATCCCAACACTCACCTTTTTTCCTTCATCAATTCTATGGTTAACCTCATCCTTCATAAACCCATCCGCTGACAAGTCAACTCCCAAATATCTGAAAACATTCACTTCTTCCATACTCCCTCTCTCCAATGTGATATCCAATTTTTCTTTATCTAAATCTAAATTTGTATATATTTTACATAACTGGGATGCTTGAATGTGCGTGGATGTTGTGCGGATGATAAGAAAGATATGATTGCCGATGTTATGAATGAAAAGAAGTTGGATGTCCTGGCCCTAAGCGAAACAAAGCTGAAGGGGGTAGGCGAGTTTCAGTGGGGAGAAATAAATGGGATTAAGTCAGGAGTATCTGAGAGAGTTAGAGCTAAGGAAGGGGTAGCAATAATGTTGAAGGATCAGTTATGGAAGGAGAAGAGGGAATATAAATGTGTAAATTCAAGGATTATGTGGATTAAAATAAGAGTCGGATGTGAAAAGTGGGTCATAATAAGTGTGTATGCACCTGGAGAAGAGAGGAGTGTAGAGGAGAGAGAGAGATTTTGGGAGATGTTAAACGAATGTATAGGAACTTATGAACCAAGTGAGAGGGTAATTGTGGTAGGGGACCTAAATGCCAAAGTAGGAGAAACATGTAGAGAGGGTGTGGTAGGTAAGTTTGGGGTGCTAGGTGTAAATGATAATGGGAGCCCTTTAAATGAACTCTGAATAGAAAGGGGTTTAGTTATAGGCAATATATATTTTAAGAAAAAGAGGATAAATAAGTATATACAAGATATGATATAGGGTGTAATGACAGTAGTTTGTTGGACTTCGTATTGGTAGATAAAAGACTTTTGAGTAGACTTCAGGATGTACATGTTTATAGAGGGGCCACAGATATATCAAATCACTTTTTAGTTGTAGCTACAGTGAGAGTAAAAGGTAGATGGGATACAAGGAAAATAGAAGCAACAAGTAAGAGAGAGGTGAAGGTTTATAAACTAAAAGAGGAGGCAGTTAGAGTAAGATATAAACAACTATTGGAGGATAGATGGGCTAGTGAGAGTATAGGCAACGGGGTTGAAGATGTATGGAGTAGGTTTAAGAATGTAGTGTTAGAGTGTTCAGCAGAAGTTTGTGGTTATAGGAAAGTAGGTGCGGGAGGGAAGAAGAGTGATTGGTGGAATGATGATGTAAAGAGAGTAGTAAGGGAGAAAAAGTTTGCATATGAGAGGTTTTTACAAAGTAGAAGTGATGCAAGGAGGGAAGAGTATATGGAGAGAAAAAGAGAGGTTAAGAGAGTGGTGAAGTAATGTAAAAAGAGAGCAAATGAGAGAGTGGGTGAATGTTATAAACGAATTTTGTTGAAAATAAGAAAAAGTTTTGGAGTGAGATTAATAAGTTGAGGAAGCCTAGGGAACTAATGGATTTGACAGTTAAAAATAGGAGAGGAGAGTTATTAAATGGAGAGTTAGAGGTATCGGGAAGGTGGAGGGAATATTTTGAGGAATTGTTAAATGTTGATGAAGATAGGGAAGCTGTGATTTCGTGTATAGGGCAAGGACGAATAACATCTTTTCTCAGTAGTATTATATTTGTGTAGTATAGCTTAGTACCAGCTATATTTATATTTAAGATCCCTAGTATAGCTACCTATGACGTCATGATTCCTGCGCATGTGTGCGCTCAGGGAGAAGCTCTCACATTGGTAGGCCTAGGCAGAGCAGGTACAGCTGGGCTCTCCTTCCTCACTTACTCAATATATCTACGTTACCAACCAACCATGTGTTTCTCTACAACCATTATTACTCTCCCAAGTACCCACACAACACTTGTAGGAGTGTGGAAGAGCCAGTTGTGAGTGTGGGGGAAGTTCGTGAGGCAGTGGGTAGAATGAAAGGGGGTAAGGCAGCTGGGATTGATGGGATAAAGATAGAAATGTTACCTAACCTAACCTAACCTTACCTAACCTACGAAGTGTATACAGTATATTATCTCTCAGTTTAATCTCAACAAATAAAAGAAAAACCTGAAAACTTTCACAAAGAAATTATTAATAATTAGTTTACACTGGATTTTATTAAGAAAGAAATGGCCTTCATCCTCGTTAAGGTAAGTAACTCGTTACAGCAAGTAACTCGTTAGGGTAAGTAACTCGTTACAGCAAGTAACTCGTTAGGGCAAGTAACTCTCTCTGAAGAATAAAAGACAATACTTTGTGAACCACCACCATAAAACAACAATCCACAAATTGAAAATGAAACCAGAGTTGAAAATTTGAAGTTGATCGGACAAGTTATTGTGAAGATGTAAATAAAGGCCTTGGAAGATGTTAGTTTAAGAGGAGAACACTGTAGTTGAGTTTAAGAGGAGAACACTGTAGGTGAGTTTAAGAGGAGAACACTGTAGGTTACAGTGTTCTCCTCTAACAGAAGGTTTTTAAACCTCATTAAACTTATGATAATTTAAAACAATATAAAACAAATACGAGTTTTCAATATTTCTCAATTTTCTTTAACATTTTTATTTAAAATTCTCTCCAATTATCCAAGAAAAAAAACATTTGATTTTTTAAGAAAATCCAGTTTGATAAAAAAGAAATCTACAATATTAGTAAATTGGCACGTACAAAACCCAAATTGGCACGTACAAAACCCAAATTGGCACGTACAAAACCCAAATTGGCACGTACAAAACCCAAATTCATTAAAAGAAAATTCAAGTTAAGATACAACAACGCTTAAGGGTTTCAAGCCTACCAAAAAAGACATTCCCTAGTTATTACACAGAAACCAATTTACTTAATGAAATTGGCAATTTAATATTTACGTAGTTCAAGGTGAAAGCCGAACGCTGAAAGTTTGAAATCTATTAGTAAATTCATTCTCCAGTATCTGATCTGGATCCTGCCATTCCATGGTTTTAAAGGTTTCGTTAAAACTTCAAATTTGCGCCAAAACATTGTAAAGTGACGAGGCTTCATGTTTCTTATGGAAGACATCAGCGTTATTATAACTTCGACTCCGATAAGAAGAGTCATTCTTTAGTTACTGAATGCAAATCAATATCTCTGTATGTTTAACAAAATTGGTAAAGTAACAATTATGCAATCCAATAAGAAAGTGAACCTTACTTTCTGGAAAACACACCAGTTACCTGCACTGCTTCCAAGACTTATATATATATTCTTTATATCAACAATGTATCTCTTAAATCTTATGTACCATATTATGTAATATATATATATATATATATATATATATATATATATATATATATATATATATATATATATATATATATATATATGGCTGTATCCCACTGAGGCAGGGTGGACCACCGAGGCAGGGTGGACCACCGAGGCAGGGTGGACCACCGAGGCAGGGTGGACCACCGAGGCAGGGTGGACCACCCAGGCAGGGTGGACCACCCAGGCAGGGTGGACCACCCAGGCAGGGTGGACCACCCAGGCAGGGTGGACCACCGAGGCAGGGTGGACCACCGAGGCAGGGTGGACCACCGAGGCAGGGTGGACCACCAAGGCAGGGTGGACCACCAAGGCAGGGTGGCCCAAAAGGAAAAAACGAAAGTTTCTCCTTATAAATTTAGTAATATATACACGAGAAGGGGTTACTAGCCTCTTGTTCCCGGCATTTTAGTTGCCTCTTACGACACGCATGGCTTACGGAGGAAGAGTTCTGTTCCACTTCCCCATGGATAAATTCGAGCACACACAAACTAAACATAATGGGTATTACCCTGGCCATAAGATGCTTCAGCCTTTAAATAATGAGAATAAATGTGCGCCTATACACTTGAGTTTTACTCTCTGTCCTCGTCGAAAAATTTGAACCCGATCGGATGAGGCATTCTCTTGTTATGAGCGAAATAAAAACTAAATTTGGAGGGAACGAAAAAAAAAAATTCTGGCAATCACTTGAAGGTCTCCCTTTGGGATACTTAATAATAATATAAATGTTGCTACGAGAGGATTTTTGAAGAGAGCCGAAGTAGTCTAACTAAAGTCATCTTCTCATATGCAGGAAATTTAAACGTGGCCATACAATGTTTTTAAGTGTCAAGAAAGTAATGCTTTATAACACAAACTCCTCGTGGGAGTTCCTTAATGCTGAAGAACGGCTCTTGATCCAAGAAGCTGGATCAAATTAGAATTCTTCCCATTTCTATGTTGCTGTATAATGCCTACAGTATTATTTATAACACAGAAATTGACGAGAAAATGCAAGACTTACCGTAGCGTCAATGTCACTGTATCTGTCGGCATCATTGTTGTTTATGACGGGTATAGTTGTTGACAACTGTGGCAGCAGCAACACCGTCACCGTCACCGTCACCATCATGGTCTTCACTCTGTACATCGTGTAGGTACGCCTCCCTCAAGCCTCCTGAAGTGGGTGTGAGTCCTGTGCTGGGGCTCCGGTAGACGGGCCACGAGCCTTCTGAAGTGGGTATGTGGGGCCTGTGCTGGGACTCCGGCAGGAGGGACACGAACCTCCTGAAGTAGGTGTGTAGACCCTGTGTTAGGGCTCCGGCAAGTGGGACACGAGCCTCCTGAAGTAGGTGTGTGAGCCTTGTGTTAGGGCTCCGGCAGACGGGCCAGGAATCTCCTGAAGTAGGTGTGTGGGGTCCCGTGTGGGGCTCCGGAAGGCGGAGGGAAAAGATTGCTAAGTCAGCAATGGAACGACGAGTTGTGACGTGTTTAGTGCAGAGGAGGTGAACAATTTGTAAGAGTAGTAGAGAAAGGTGCAAGGTGATGTATAACTAACAGGGCGGTGAGGTAACTTAATGAGTAAAGTGTAATCTGAGTAGACTGGGGGGAATTACGTGAGGCTACGCGTGGGGGGTGAGTGCCTATTTGAGTGCGTGTTTTCGTGTGTGTGACCGTGGGATGTGTAAGATGTGAGTCTATTGAGGTAGAGCGCACACTTGACACAGTGTGTGGCACACATCACCTTATATGTGCCACGGCTGGTCACTCACATATCGATCACCAACACCTGGATAACTCACCCACTTCTCCCTCCACTTGCTATTAAGTTAAGATTTCCAGGTATGACGTGATACTGTTATTATTATTATTATTATGATTGTTATTATTATTATTATTATTATTCATTATTACTTGAAGACCCGACCTTTTCAAGTATTTTATTTACGTACAAAGTGTTCATGGAATAAAAATTGTGTTAATATAGAGTAGAATGAGAAGAGGTTAGTACACGCCTGGTTGTCATTAGAGCTCCTGAGCTCTTCCATCATGGGAGCTGCCAGATACTACAGTGAGGTAGAAGACACTACGGAGTGTGCAACAAAAAGCTCACGCACACACACACACACACACACACACACACACACACACACACACACACACACACACACACACACACACACACACACACACACACACACATACACACACACACACACACACACACACACACACACACACACACACACACACACACACACACACACACACACACACACACACACACACACACACACACACACACACACACAAGGTGTAGTAGGTGATACTAGTGAATGGTGTGGTAGGTGTGTATGAATTGTGTTGGATTAGCAGGAAGTATTGATGAGTGAGTGTTGAAGCTGGATCTAACAGCTTGTTGATGTGCTTTACCCTAACTTGTTAATGTAAGAGTTCTACGAAGCTGTAGTACCAAGTGTACTAGTGATTATTATTATTATTATTATTATTATTATTATTGTTATTATTATTATTATTATTATTATTATTATTATTATTATTATTATTATTATTATTGTTATTATTATTATTATTATTATTATTATTATTATTATTATTATTATTATTATTATTATTATTGTTATTATTATTATTATTAATATTATTATTATTATTATTATTATTATTATTATTATTAATATTATTATTATTATTATTATTATTATTATTGTTATTATTATTATTATTATTATTATTATTATTATTATTATTATTATTATTGTTATTATTATTATTATTATTATTATTATTATTATTATTATTATTATTATTATAATTATTATTATTGTTATTATTATTATTATAATTATTATTATTGTTATTA
>WNWK01019796.1:0-37061 GCA_009830355.1 Cherax destructor | reverse complement strand
TTGATCCCCTTACTGGACACTAATCTTTCCCTCACACACTTCCAGGAAATTCTTCTTCCGTCTTACACCTTGCCAGAAAACATCATTGTTTTAGACTTCTGGACGCACCAGACACCCGCGGGGGAAGGTGGTCATACAACACCCCAGGGGGAGGTAATCATGTTTGATCCTCGGAAGGGGGGGATATGTAGGTACAATTTCTAGGATCCCTTGAAGGAATATGCTTTTTCCGAGTTGGATTATAAGCGGTGCTGGCGCAGGTAAAGTTGGCACTTAAGACACACTTAACACTCTTCGTATTATAACATTGCCGCAGAACGAGGTAATAGTGCCACTCAAGGGGAATTAACAAGGCATTGCAAGTGCCAAGTTGACTCGTATACGCACTTCCTTTCCAGGGCCATTAATTTCCGGGGAACACTGGGATTGGCCGTTTGTCTCTTGTAATTGAGAACACAGCCAGTATTGATGCTCCCTCACCTTAACCTGCAGTGTAGTGTACACACACACACACAATTTATATATATATATATATATATATATATATATATATATATATAATAAAATATGCAAAGCAACCACGGGGAGAGTTGAATGATAGCTCTAGGCCTTTCGTGTTGCAATCAACACATCATCATTATGGAATAGATAAACTATGGCCGTCTTCCTTTGGATAAATTATATGCGTCTCCCTTTAAATGGACCTGTTTTCTAGAGGTGCGGAAATTTCTAAGACAGTTGCCAGTGATGTGTATATTTGGAATGCAAATCCATTTATATCATATCGTAGTCTGACCGAATTTTTGATAATTGTCATGTTACGTTCGTTAGGTTACTACTACAATATCAGTGCTTGTGGGCTGGCTGTCATCTAATGCTATAATATTCAGTCTTTTGGCTATGAGTATTGGTATGTCTGGGGGCACTTGCTGCCTCTCTGCCTCATTCGAGCAAACACGCCTCTGATCGTATTTCTTGGACCTCCTCTTTTCTGCAACATTGTAAGTTCAAGTTCCTGATATGTTGATTGCAACACGAAAAGCTTAGAGCTATCATTCAACCATCCCCACTCCGAGGTTGTTTTGCATTTTGTATTTCTTGTTCTCGATTTTTGCATAATATATATATGTCGTGCCGAATAGGTAAAGCTGGTCAATTAGTAAAAACTAATTTAAAATTAAGTCCTTCCTAAAAAATATTCTTATACGTTTAAAGATATATTTTTTTCATTTATGTTAATGTAAAAATTAATAATTTTGTTCCAAAAGAACCTTAGGAAACTTACCTAACCTTATTTTAACAAGCGCAGTTTAATTTAGCCTAATCCAACTAAATATATTTTAGATAAGTTTACAATAATTTAATAATCAACAAACACAAAGAAATATATTATTTTCGTTAGGTTCAGAATGATTTTTACGAAATATTGCATACACAAATTTTCGCTTGCCTTATTTGGCAAGAAGAGCGTTGCGATTTAAGCCAAAATCGCAAAGCAACATGATGTTCAATGACGACAAATTCCAACTACTCCGTTATGGAAAACTGGAGGAGATAATAACTAAAACTGAGTATACTACAAACTCTAATCATACAGTAGAGCGGAAAAGTAATGTGAAGGACCTGGGAGTGGTAATGTCTGGGGATTTCGCTTTCAAAGATCACAACAGTGCCACTATCCCATCTGCTAAGAAAATGATAGGATGGATAATGAGAACATTCAAAACAAGAGATGCCAAGCCATTGATGATACTTTTTAAATCACTTGTTCTTTCAAGGCTGGAATACTGCTGTACATTAACATCTCCATTCAAGGCAGGTGAAATTGCAGATCTAGAGGATGTACAGAGAACCTTTATTGCACATATAAGTTCTGTTAAACACCTTAACTACTGGGAAGCTTGGAAGCACATATGCTCACTGGAGCGCAGGCGAGAGATACACCATAATAGATACACCATAATCTACACTTTGAAAATCCTAGAAGGAATGGTCCCTAATCTGCACACAGAAATCGCTCCCTACGAAAGTAAAAGACTGGGCAGGCGATGCAAAATACCCCCAATGAAAAGTAGGGGCGCCATTGGTACACTAGGAGAAAACACAATAAGCGTCAGGGGCCCACGACTGTTCAACAGCCTCCCACCAGGCGTAAGGGGAATTACCAATAGACCCGTGGCTGCCTTCAAGAGGGTGCTGGACATATACTTAGTGCCAGATCAGTCGGGCTATGGTTCGTATGTTGGACCATGTGCGGTCAGCAGTAACAGTCTGGTTTATCAGGCCCTGATCTACCGGGAGGTCTGGTCGTGGGCCGGGCCGCGGGGGCGATGATCCCCGGAATACCCTCCAGGTATGGGTGTGAGGCATGAGGTTTAAACGCTGCATCAAGAAGAAGGCTGGAGGTAGTGGCGATGTCATGTTTGAGGTCAATGACTGGTGTGGAAGTACAGTGCTGCACTCTGAAGGAGGGTTCGAGATGTTATAGTGCAGGTCATTTGAACTGTGATGTCTGTATACTTTCTGCAAGACAGGTAATGATTGTGCGATGGTGAATGTGTTTACTTTGATTTGTTAGGAAACGACAGTGTTAACAAATATTATATTTCACCTGTGTGTTCTGTATTTCACGTATGTGTGTGTGTTCTGTATTTCACGTATGTGTGTGTTCTGTATTTCACGTATGTGTGTGTGTTCTGTATTTCACGTATGTGTGTGTGTGTTCTGTATTTCACGTATGTGTGTGTGTGTTCTGTATTTCACGTATGTGTGTGTGTTCTGTATTTCACATATGTGTGTGTTCTGTATTTCACGTATGTGTGTGTTCTGTATTTCACGTATGTGTGTGTGTGTTCTGTATTTCACGTATGTGTGTGTGTTCTGTATTTCACATATGTGTGTGTTCTGTATTTCACATGTGTGTGTGTTCTGTATTTCACGTATTTGTGTGTGTTCTGTATTTCACGTATGCGTGTGTGTTCTGTATTTCACGTATGCGTGTGTGTTCTGTATTTCACGTATGCGTGTGTGTTCTGTATTTCACGTATGCGTGTGTGTTCTGTATTTCACGTATGCGTGTGTGTTCTGTATTTCACGTATGCGTGTGTGTTCTGTATTTCACGTATGCGTGTGTGTTCTGTATTTCACGTATGCGTGTGTGTTCTGTATTTCACGTATTCGTGTGTGTTCTGTATTTCACGTATGCGTGTGTGTTCTGTATTTCACGTATGCGTGTGTGTTTTGTATTTCGCCGGAGTATAGTCAGAATTGCAACTGCTCTTTATGTTATGCAACGTGAACATTTTACTCCAGCATTATCTTCATATAGTTTTTCCCCCGGCTTTTGTTGAGAGGTAAGAGCGCGTGTGTGTGTGGGGGGGTGTACTCACCTATTTGTGGTTGCAGGGGTCGAGACATAGCTCCTGGCCCCGCCTCTTCACTGATCGCTACTAGGTCCTTTCTCTCTGCTCCATGAGCTTTATCAAACCTCGTCTTAAAATTCTGTATGGTTCCTGCCTCCACTACATGCCTTGCCAGACTATTCCACTTCCCGACAACTCTGACTTAAGAAATACTTCCTAACATCTCTTTGACTCCTCTGAGTCTTCAACTTCCAATTGTGACCCCTTGTTTCTGTGTCTCATCTCTGGAACCTCCTGTCTTTGTCCACCTTGTCAATTCCTCGCAGTATTTTGTATGTCGTTATCGTGTCTCCCCTAACCCTCCTGTCCTCCAGTGTCGTCAGGCCTATTTCCCTTAACCTTTCTTCGTAGGACATTTCCCTCAGCTCTGGAACTAGCCTTGTTGCAAACCTTTGCACTTTCTCTAATTTCTTGACGTGCTTAACCAGGTGTGGATTCCTAACTGGTGCTGCATACTTCAGTATGGGCCTGACGTACACGGTGTATATTGTCTTGAACGATTCCTTACTGAGGTATCGGAACGCTATTCTCAGGTTTGCCAGGCGCCCATATGCTGCAGCAGTTATCTGATTGATGTTCGCTTCCGGAGATGTGCTCGGTATTATACTCACCCCAAGATTCTTTTTCTTGAGTGAGGTTTGCAGGCTTTGGCCACCTAGCCTATACTCTGTCTGCGGTCTTCTTTGCCTTTCCCCGATCTTCATGACTTTGCATTTGGCGGGGTTAAATTCGAGGAGCCAGTTACTGGACCAAGCTTCCAGCCTGTCCATGTCTCTGTAGTACGTAATAAACCTAGTCCCACTACCCTTTCCATCTCTCTCCTTTCTCTTTCCTATCCTTCCCCTCCTGCCTCCTAGCCTCTTTTCCTGCCTCATATCCCCTACTCTTGCCTCCTATTCCCTCCACCTTTCTCCTACCCCTCTTCATCTCTTCTACCCTCTCCATCTGTCTCATAGCCCCAAAAAAGTACACCGAAGGAAAATGTAGAATATAAGTTTGGTGTGTCTGTGTCTAGCATAATATTAGGAGAGAGGTAAATGATGAAACAATGTTATAGGAGTGCAGTTAGAAGCCTAAGTAAATCTATCACCCACTATGATAACATGAAAGTTAGTAAGTACGGTTATGAAGCAACTTGCAATGTAAGTAGACTGATGTTGTCGTATCCAGACTTTGGCTTGGTTATAAGTACTTCTGGCACTTTGGTAGACACACAGATAATCAAACCAAATGCATAGTATGTGGGCAACCCTGTTGGCACTATCTTTAACACTATGCACTTAATTATTCACTTATTGATGGAATATAGAGATAGTATAACAACCTATGTGATATGTCAAGATATATTAATGATAATAAGATACCGGACATATTAAGCGAGTTTCCTAAATTTGCTTGTAACAGATAAGTCAGTGTGAAATATAAATCCAGATATACTTCTGTTAGCCCTTTTGAGGACTAGTTCCTAGGCCTTCGTTGTGTCCATATGCTCTTGAGCTACCGTCCACAGGATGGATATATCGGTGGACAGTAAACTAACCACTTCATCTCTCCTATCCCCTCCTTTTCCCTACCCTCTCAATCTCTCTCCTACCCTTCTTTCTCTCTCCCTACCCCTTCTTCCCTATTCTACCCCCTCTTTCCCTCTCAAACCCAACTCCTTCCCTCTCCATCCCCCTCCTACTACCTCCATCCCTCTTCCTCCTATTTTCCTGTCCACGTCTCTCCTCCCGGACACAAAACTGTACAAATGTTTCACTGTTGCTATTTTCGTCCAGGTACAACATTAATTAGTGGGTCGGGAAGCGTAGAGGTGTGACCAGCAGCACCTGGTGGATACACGGGTTCACCTGGTGGATACACGGGTTCACCTGGCTGATACACGGGTTCACCTGGCTGATACACGGGTTCACATGGCTGATACACGGGTTCACATGGCTGATACACGGGTTCACCTGGCTGATACACGGGTTCACCTGGCTGATACACGGGTTCACATGGCTGATACACGGGTTCACCTGGCTGATACACGGGTTCACATGACTGATACACGGGTTCACTGGCACAATAACAGACCCACTTTCCTTTAGTTCGTTCCGTAATGGAGCAAAACTAGTAGAATGGATGGTTGAACTTTGTTGTGTATAGGAAGACCAGGGGATAGTGTACCAGGCAGCTGCTGCTGTGCTTCTGTTGCTGCCTGCTTCTGCTGCCTGCTTCTGCTGTGCTGCTGCCTGCTTCTGCTGTGCTGCTGCTGTTGCCTGCTTCTGCTGTGCTGCTGCTGCTGCCTGCTTCTGCTGTGCTGCTGCTGTCTGCTGCTTTTGCTGTGCTGCTGCTGCCTGTTTATGTTGTGCTCCTGGTACCTTTGATATACCTTTGAAGGATTTCGATGATTTTCTTACTTTGGAGGCTGGGCCAGGCTTGTCTGGTGGCCCGCTACTCCAGACATCCATCACAGCTTGGTTGGTCTGATACTTGGTGGTGGTTCTTAGCAACTTTCCTCTTGAAGATTTCTAGACTTGGCCCAGCAGTATTACCGATATTTTCTGGAAAGGTTTTAAATAACCTGAGACCCACGGATGTTGGTATAACGTTCTCTCATTGTGCCTGTGGCGCCCCTGCTTTTCACTGGTTATTGTACATTTTCTACCATATCTCTCTCACCAGTATATTGTTATGACTGTACAGATTCGGGACAAGGCACTCAAGTACTTTCCATGTATATATTATCATGTATATTTCTCTCCGCAAAGTGAGTACAATAGTTTAAATGCTTTATTGATTCTATGGCTCTAAGAGGGCCATAAATGTTCTCGGTATCTGTTCCAGCTCTGACATTTCTCCTGCCCTGAATGGAGCCGTCAACACTGAACAGTACTCTAATCGAGAGAGCACAAGTGATTTGAATGTCACCATCATCATTTGCTGGTTTCAAGAATTGTGTGGAGCAGCAGCAGCAAGGTGTCTCTCATACCGACCTGCTAATCCCTGGAACCTGTTCTCGTTTTCACATATATAAACATTAAGTTTTACCCATATCTCACCATCCCTAACATCCCTTGTGCTTGGTGTGATGGTGGTGGTGTTGAGGGTGGTGGTAGCGGATGCATCAGCAGCGATGGTGGTGTTGGCAGCGGCGGCTGCGGCGGTGGTGGCAGCGGCGGCGGTGGCAGCGGCGGTGGTTGCTAGGGATGGGGGGGTCGTCGGGGGCGTCGTACTCAGCATTAAAGCTCTCCTACGATTACACCCAGCCTTTGTAGGACCTACTGTCCTGCTACTGTTGATGCTGTTATTACTACTGTTGCTGCTGTTACTACTGTTGCTTCTTCTGCTGTTATTATTACCACTTTTGCTATTACTTCTATTGTTGCAGCTGCTGTTATTACTACTGTTGCTTCTACTTCTGTTATTATTAACACTGTTGCTATTACTTCTATTGTTGCTGCTGCTATTACTACTGTCGCTGTTATTACTGTTCTGTGCTGTTATTATTATTACCACTGTTGCTATTACTTATATTGTTGCTTCTGCTGTTTCTGTTACGATAGATGCTGCTGTTGGTACTGTGTTGCTTTTGATGCTGTTTATGCAAAACAACCACGGGGGGGGGGGAGTTGAATGATAGGTCTAGGCCTTTCGTGTTGCAATCAACACATCAGTAGCTTGCAGTGTTGCAGAAAAAAGGAAGAATTCCAAGCAAAGACGCTTCCTCTGAACGTATTTGCTTGGAATTCAACTCCCCCTGTGCTGTTTTGCAATTTGTATAGCTTGTTCGCGATTATTGCATTATAATATATATATATATATATATATATATATATATATATATATATATATATATATATATATATATATATATATGTATGTTTGTGTGTAAGTTTTAGGCAACAGATATGACTTAAAATTTACTTGCCTTCGGAATGAGAGAGTCGAGGCAGATAGGTAAGGGAAGAGCGGCAAGGTAAGGTCAGTATTAATAGTTAAGGGAGAGAGAGAAAGGTAGGGGTAAGTAAGGGCTTTCCCTGCTGCCTTTATTCAGGTAGGTGTTAGCAGAATGCTGTGGGTGGCATCCTGGGGGCTGTGGGTGGTAATATATTTTAGATAAGGCTGGTTGTCAAAATGAACTGAGATAGGATAACAGTTCTTAGCCTGTAAATAGACAGGTATAATAACAGTTCTTAGCCTGTAAATAGACAGGTAGAATAACAGCTCCTGTCCTGTAAATTAACTGAGGTAGGATAAGTTCTTAGCCTGTAAATGAACTGAGGTAGGATAACAGTTCTTAGCCTGTAAATGAACTGAGGTAGGATAACAGTGCTTAGCCTGTAAATGAACTGAGGTAGGATAACAGTGCTTAGCCTGTAAATAGACAGAATAACTCCTATCCTGTAAATAGACAGGTAGGATAACAGCTTTTATCTTATAAATAAACTGTGTAGGTATACTAAAAGGACGGAAGAGTGTCAGACAGGGAGTACCAGAACAAGTGTCAGACAGGGAGTACCAGAACAAGTGTCAGACAGGAGTACCAGAACAAGTGTCGAGGATACCAGCAAGGAGACGAGTACCAGAACAAGTGTCAGACAGGGAGTACCAGAACAAGTGTCAGACAGGGAGTACCAGAACAAGTGTCAGACAGGGAGTACCAGAACAAGTGTCAGACAGGGAGTACCAGAACAAGTGTCAGACAGGGAGTACCAGAACAAGTGTCAGACAGGGAGTACCAGAACAAGTGTCAGACAGGGAGTACCAGAACAAGTGTCAGACAGGGAGTACCAGAACAAGTGTCAGACAGGGAGTACCAGAACAAGTGTCAGACAGGGAGTACCAGAACAAGTGTCAGACAGGGAGTACCAGAACAAGTGTCAGACAGGGAGTACCAGAACAAGGAACATAGATGGAGCCTTAATACTACAGTGTCAGACAGGGAGTACCAGAACAAGGAACATAGATGGAGCCTTAATACTACAGTGTCAGACAGTGAGTACCAGAACAAGTGTCAGACAGTGAGTACCAGAACAAGTGTCAGACAGTGAGTACCAGAACAAGTGTCAGACAGTGAGTACCAGAACAAGTGTCAGACAGTGAGTACCAGAACAAGTGTCAGACAGGAGTACCAGAACAAGTGTCAGACAGGAGTACCAGAACAAGTGTCAGACAGTGAGTACCAGAACAAGTGTCAGACAGTGAGTACCAGAACAAGTGTCAGACAGTGAGTACCAGAACAAGTGTCAGACAGTGAGTACCAGAACAAGTGTCAGACAGTGAGTACCAGAACAAGTGTCAGACAGTGAGTACCAGAACAAGTGTCAGACAGTGAGTACCAGAACAAGTGTCAGACAGTGAGTACCAGAACAAGTGTCAGACAGTGAGTACCAGAACAAGTGTCAGACAGTGAGTACCAGAACAAGTGTCAGACAGTGAGTACCAGAACAAGTGTCAGACAGTGAGTACCAGAACAAGTGTCAGACAGTGAGTACCAGAACAAGTGTCGAACAGTGACAGGAGTACCAGAACAAGTGTCAGACAGGAGTACCAGAACAAGTGTCAGACAGGAGTACCAGAACAAGTGTCAGACAGGAGTACCAGAACAAGTGTCAGACAGTGAGTACCAGAACAAGTGTCAGACAGTGAGTACCAGAACAAGTGTCAGACAGTGAGTACCAGAACAAGTGTCAGACAGTGAGTACCAGAACAAGTGTCAGACAGTGAGTACCAGAACAAGTGTCAGACAGGGAGTACCAGAACAAGTGTCAGACAGGGAGTACCAGAACAAGTGTCAGACAGGGAGTACCAGAACAAGTGTCAGACAGGGAGTACCAGAACAAGGAACATAGATGGAGGATTAATACTAGTGTCAGACAGAGAGTACCAGAACAAGGAACATAGATGGAACCTTAATACTACAGTGTCAGACAGAGAGTACCAGAACAAGGAACATAGATGGAGGCTTAATACTACAGTGTCAGGCAGGGAGTACCAGAACAAGGAACATAGATGGAGGCTTAGTCTAGATGACCCCACAGGAAAGAGTGTTTGGCTAGGGAGGGAGAAGATTGTTGTATTTATATAGAGCAGTAAACGCTTGCGGTTCATTCAAGTGCAAGGAAGGTGAAGCTTCGACCCTCCGTCTCTAATCCCAAAACAGAAACTTTATTAAAAATAAATAAAAGGCGAGCACAGAAACAAGCTGCTCGGACAGGTAGTAAACCTACCAGGAGTATACCTGGAGAGGGTTTCGGGGGTCAACGCCCCGCGGCCCTTTCTGAGACCAGGCCTCGTGGTGGATCAGGGTCTGATCAACCAAACTGTTACTGCTGGCCGCACGCAAACTGACGTAAGAACCACAGCCCGTCTGGTCAGGTACTGACTTTAGGTGTTTGTCCAGTGCCTTCTCGAAGACAGCCAGGTGTCTATTGGTAAGCCCCCTTATGTATGCTGGGAGGCAGTTGAACACTTATTCTGTTGTCTCTCAGTGTACTCGTGTTGCATCTCCTGCCGAGTCTTTTGCGTTCATAGGGAGTGATTTTCGTGTTCAAGTTTGGTACTAATCCGTCTAGGATTTTCCAAGTGTATATTATGTATATCTCTCGCCTGCGTTCCAGCGAATACAAATCAAGGGACTTCAATCGTTCCCAGTAATTTAGGTGCCTTATTGTACTTGTGTGTGCCGAGAAAGTTCTTTGTACACTCTCCAGGTCAATAATTTCGCTTTCCTTGAAGGGGGCAGTTAGTGTACAGCAGTATTCCAGCCTAGAGAGAAGCGATTTGAAGAGAATCATCATGGGCATGGCGTCCCTAGTTTTAAGGTTCTCATTATCCATCATATCATTTTTCTAGCAGATGCGGTAGATACATTGTTGTGGCCTTTGAAGGCGAGATCCTCTGATATTATCACTCCCAGGTCTTTCACATTACTTTTTCGTTCTATTGTATTGTATACTCTGATACAGTTTTAATTTCCTCAAGTTTTCCATATCTGAGTAGTTGAAATTTCTCTTCATTGAACTTCATATTGTTTTGAGTGGCCCATTTAAAGATTTGGTTGATGTTCGCTTGGAGTCTTGCGGTGTCTTCGATGGAGGACACTGTCATGGCAATTCGGGTGTCATCCGCAAAGGAAGACACGGAGGTATGGCTTACATCTCTGTCTATGTCAGATATGAGGAATAGGAATAGGATGGGAGCAAGTACTGTGCCTTGTAGAACAGAGCTTTTCACCGTAGCTGCCTGGGACTTTACTCTGTTTACTATTACTCTTTGTAATCTATTTGTTAGGAAGTTATAGATCCATCTACCAACTATTCCTGTTATTACACCATGGTCACACTTGTCGAAGGCTTTTTGAAAAAATCTGTGTGTACTACATCTGCATTTTGTTTATCCTCTATAGCATCCAGGACCTTGTCATAGTGGTCCATTAGCTGGGACAGGCAGGAGCTACCTGCTCTAAACCCGTGTTGCCCTGGGTTGTGTAATTGATGGGTATCAATCAAGGTGGTTGACGATCTTGCTTCTTTAGAACCCTTTCAATGATTTTTATGATATGGAATGTTAGTGCTATCGGTCTGTAGTTCTTTGCAATTGCTTTACTGTCACCTTTGTAGAGTGGGGCAATGTCTGTTGTTGTTAGTGAGTGTGGGATGACCCCTGTGTCCATGATCCCTCTCCATAGAATGCTGAAGACACGTGACAGGGGCTTCTTGCAGTTCTTGATGAACACTGAGTTCCATTAGTCTGGGCCTGGGGCAGAGTGCATGGGCATGTCATTTATTGCCTTTTCAAAGTCTTGTGGTGTTAGGATAATATCAGAGATTTTTGAGATTTTGAGTCTCGTTCATAAAGAATTCATTTGGATTGTCGACATTTAGTCTTGGCAGCGGCTCGCTGAACACTGAGTCGTATTGGGACTTTAGTATCTCACTCATTTCTTTGCTGTCATCTGTGTATGTCCCATCTCGCCTAAGCAGGAGCCCAATACTGGATGATGTTTTCCTTAGATTTGGCATAAGAGAAGAAATAATTTTTTTTTAAATTTCCTTTATGGCTTTTAGTTCTTCCTGAGATTCTTGTCTCCTGTAAGATTCCTTTAGCTTAAGTTCGATATTTGCTATTTCTTTGACCAGTGCCTCCCTTCGTATTTCAGATACCTTTGATATACCTTTACCTTTGAAGAGTTTCGAGAGAGTATCTACTCTCTGAGCCCGGCAATGGGCAAGGCTTGCCTGGTGCTTGCCTGGTAAACCAGGCTGTTGCTGCTGGAGGCCCGCTGCCCCACATATCCATCACAGCTTGGTTGATCTGGCACCTGGTGAAGATACTTGTCCAGTTTCCTCTTGAAAGCTTCTACACTGGTTCCAGCCGTGTTTCGGATATCTTCTGGTAAGATGTTGAATAGTCTGGGACCCCGGATGTTAATAAAGTGCTCCCGTATTGTCCCGTATTGGCCCCTCTCAGCAGCTTTGTGATTGTTCGCCTTCGTCTGTATAGGAAGCGTCTCTCTCTTTCTAGTTTACAACTTCTCTTTCTTTTTCTTAATGGAATGTGCCTTAAGCAGACCTCAAGAACCACAGTTAATTTTTTTCTAGGCAAAGGTTTGGATATGTGTTTAGGATATTTCCCCAGCTTGTTTCATTTAGTACATGATTGACTTGTTCCCATTGCATGTTTTTGTTATTGAAGTTGAATTTTGTGAAGACACCATCATGACTGATCACATTTTCTGGTCAGGAGCCCTGTGCATACATGTCTGTAGCTCTATTATGTTGTGATCTGAGTGTATTGTCTTTGATGCGGTTATATTACGTATCAGATCGTCATTATTAGTGAAGATGAGGTCCAGCGTATTTTCTAGTCTTGTAGGCTCTAATATTTGCTGGTTTAAGGTGAATTTGGTGCAGAGATTTAATAGCTCGTGTGTGTGTGAATTTTCATCTGAGCTGCCTCCTGGGGTGATCTCTGCTAAAATATTGTTTGCTACACTCCTCCATTTTAGGTGTCTCAAGTTGAAATCTCCCTGTAGCAAGATGTTTGGGGCAGGAATTGGGAGATTTTCCAGAGTGGTCAATTTTCAAAAGCCAGTTCCTGGAATTGCTGGGCAGTTGCATCCGGAGGCTTGTATACAACCACAATGACAAGATTTTGGTTTTCAATCTTTACTGCCAGAACTTCAACTACATCATTTGAGGTGTTTAATAGTTCTGAGTAATGAGCGACTCTGTGACGTACAAGCCAACCCCCTTCCCTTGTTACCTGTCTAATCTGTCGCATCTGAATAGGTTATAACCTGGGATCCACATTTCGTTGTCAAAATGATCCTTTGTGTGGGTCTCTGTGAAAGCTGCAAACATTGCATTTGACTCCGTGAGCAGTCCCTTGATGTAAGGAATTTTGTTGTTTGTTGACGGCTTTAGACCCTGTGTGATTGCAAAGACAAATGTCGTTATATTGATGGAATTTAGGTGGGGTTTATACAAGGCTTCACAACTGGATATGACAAGACTCAGAAGGCTATGAAAGACTACGTCAGGTGAGTTGTACTCTGCTAGTACAATTCTGAGAGGAAATGTCCGATAGCAACACTTCACACCCGTCTAATTTGTACTTCAAATATGTCTCTTGTGCTTTACACCTGTCAGGCTTTTGACTACTGACGGTCTTATTTATCATCTATCTGAGGTTCGTGTGTGTGTGTGTGTGTGTGTGTGTGTGTGTGTGTGTGAGAATTGTACACTCCGTGCTTGTAAAAGCACCAAAGAGAAGGTGGTGGTAGTGTAGTGCACACTTCAGTGTGGCAGGGATTGTCAAAGGTAGGAGACATGCCCATGCAGGGAGTGTCAGAGGGGGAGACATTCATTCGTCTCCCCCCACCCGGGAATCAAACCCGGGTCTTTTCGATGTGGGTCTAGCACTGACAGAGGTGACCACATCCAGTCTTACAGTGAGGGAAAGATTGAACAGTTGAAAAGTAAGGGAGAGTAACTGGAAAGGTAGTGAGGAAATGAAGGGAGAATATTAGGGAAGGGAGAGGAGAGAGACTGGGAGTGTTTAAGGGGGTTAAGGGAAAAGGGAGGGTGGGTAGCAGGATCGATGCGGGCGGCTCACGCCCGCACGCCCGCACACACGCGTGCTCACACAACCTGGGCGCTCTCTGAGGGAGGATAGGCGGGGCGGGAGGCTGGAGAGAGAGAGAGAGAGAGAGAGAGAGAGAGAGAGAGAGAGAGAGAGAGAGAGAGAGGAGAGGGGGGAGGTAGGAGAGGTATAAGATCTACACCTAGCAGGTGTAAGTGTTGAGGCATGTTACACACACCTGCCTCACATGTACACCTAGCAGGTGTACATGTTGTGAGGCATGTTACACACACCTGCCTCACATGTACACCTAGCAGGTGTACATGTTGTGAGGCATGTTACACACACCTGCCTCACATGTACACCTAGCAGGTGTACATGTTGTGAGGCATGTTACACACACCTGCCTCACATGTACACCTAGCAGGTGTAGGTGTTGAGGCACGATACACACACACCTGCCTCACATCTACATCTAGCAGATATGGTTCATGTTTGTTTTGTGGTTAAAGAGGTTAGATGACGGTAGAGGAAGCTGGTTGCTGCTGCTCTGGACGCTACCTCCTCCTGCTCCTCTTGAGGGTTGCTGCTACGCTGGACACTACCTCCTCCTCCTTCTCTTCCTCTTCCTCTTGAGGGTTGCTGCTACGCTGGACACTACCTCCTCCTCCTCCTCTTCCTCTTCCTCTTGAGGGTTGCTGCTACGCTGGACACTACCTCCTCCTCCTCCTCTTCCTCTTCCTCTTGAGGGTGCTGCTACGCTGGACACTACCTCCTCCTCCTTCTCTTCCTCTTCCTCTTGAGGGTTGCTGCTACGCTGGACACTACCTCCTCCTCCTTCTCTTCCTCTTCCTCTTGAGGGTTGCTGCTACGCTGGACGTTTCCTCCTCTTCGGAAGGTCACTACCTGTGATGGATATGTAGGCCAGTGGGTGGTCAGCAGCAACAACCTGGTTGACCAGACAAACTTGACCCAGAGCTGTGCTGCGGCAGTAGACAAACACACTAAGCTCATCAATGGTATATCAGGTATCCTGCTCTTGTGGGGATCACCTCCTGTACAGGACGTTTCCTCTGGCAGTGGCCTCTTCCTTAGCCTGTGGAAGCCTGTTGCTACTCCAGTGGAGAGGACCTTTGGTGCCTTCCTCTTCCTCCTCCTCCTCTCCCACTTGGTGAGTCCTCTGGGCAAGAGGCGGTGTTGGGGGAGTAAGGATGGTATTCATAGTATTACGTACTATGACCTCCTTTCTCTTCTAGTGTTGGTTCTACCCATTTTGTGTGTTAGTTACCATTTGTCCAAGGCACTTGTCACTGAGACACTTAGCCTGTGGTGTGTGTGTGAGAGAGAGAGAGAGAGAGAGAGAGAGAGAGAGAGAGAGAGAGAGAGAGAGAGAGAGAAAGAGAAGCGGGAACTATCACGCCCGCGCGCCCTCCTACTGAAGGAGCAGCAGCATCCACAGCGGCGGCGCCTGCCGCCCACCTCCCATACCTCCCTCCCTCCATCCTCCTCCTCTGACTCCACCACTGGCACAGCCTCCGCCACCGCCTCTAGTTCTTTGTTTACATCGGTGTGGGCCCCTGACGTGAGAGCGGCGCCCCAGCGTGTGTCCCTGCTGCTCACCACCTCCACGCGCAACTAAACAACTCTGGGGCTTCTCTTTGGCCAACAAATGGTCTAGTGTCGTTCCGCTTGAAATAAAAGTATGGCGGGTTTATGTGGTAAAAATGCGACTGTGGGTAGCGGCTTGGGCGATGCGTGTGGAGTGGGTATAAGAGTGTGCTGATGACACGAGAAGACGCCATTTACACTGAGGGCATGTGTGTTGTGCCTGGAGTGCCAGGCACTGTGTTGGGATGGGTGTCATCTTTCCAACACCAGCCTCAATGCTACATACTGCTGACGCTACAGTGGTTACTACAATGTCTGACAATGTTGTCGTGTTCACCAACATCACCACTACCACCAGACCTCGTGTACCCTCACTTCCATAACCCTGGCACTAGTGTACAATCACCACTATCGTCACCTGGTCCTGGTTGACCTAGTGCCACAACACTTGCACTGGCTACCTTGTCATGACCTTTATTGCTCATTCACCACTCGTAATTGTAACTCGCATTTGTAAACAACAGCACAACCACCTCCGCCAGTGATGCCAGGGTGTAATTGCTTTCATTTCTATACTAGTTATATCGTCAGTCAGTGCAAACATTTTGGCACTGAGGCTGATCAACTTACACCCAGGTGACGATAGTAGACGTGGACCGCAACTAGGGGCATTGTTATTACTTGTTATACCAGGGCTCACGACCTGGCACTGGCACTGGTGATGTGGTGTTAGCACTGATAACTCGGCTCTGGCAACCAATCGGTGATATACGATACTGAAGTGAGTACCAGGAACCAGAACAATCAAGGGTGTGGTGGCCCTTATACCCAGGCACTATGCTACTGCTCAGAGTGCCACCCTGAGTGCCTCTTGAGTCTTCCTGGCACACTAACCCCCTCACTAATTATGTTCCTTTCCGCTTCTGTCGGAAAATCCAGAGTGAAACATTTTTTTGTGATAACGCCTGGGAATGATGTTGGAATATTAACCTGCCGCCAGAAAGGAGTCAAGTAGGAAAAAAAATTGTCTCTTTTGCAGAGGTATTATTTTACAGCCGAGCGTCACATAGTTACTCAAAAGTTGGGGTGAGTATGAGGCCACTAGCGCTGCATGGGTCTGACCTCACTGTTATGTTACCATGGGTCTCACCTCACTGTTGATATGTTACCATGGGTCTGACCTCACTGTTGATATGTTACCATGGGTCTGACCTCACTGTTGATATGTTACCATGGGTCTGACCTCACTGTTGATATGTTACCATGGGTCTGACTCACTGTTGATATGTTACCATGGGTCTCACCTCACTGTTGATATGTTACCATGGGTCTGACCTCACTGTTGATATGTCACCATGGGTCTCGCCTCAATGTTGATATGTCACCATGGGTCTCGCCTCACTGTTGATATGTCACCATGGGTCTCGCCTCACTGTTGATATGTTACCATGGGTCTGACTCGCTGTTATGTTACCATGGGTCTCACTCACTGTTGATATGTCACCATGGGTCTCACCTCAGTGTTGATGTGTTACCATGGGTCTGACCTCACTGTTGATGTGTTACCATGGGTCTGACCTCACTGTTGATATGTTACCATGGGTCTGACCTCACTGTTGATATGTCACCATGGGTCTGACCTCACTGTTGATGTGTTATCATGGATCTGACCTCACTGTTGATGTTACCATGGGTCTGACCTCACTGTTGATGTGTTATCATGGGTTTGACTTCACTGTTGAGTGTTATGGGTCTGACCTCACTGTTATCATGGGTCTGACCTCACTGTTGATGTGTTATCATGGGTCTGGCCTCACTAATGATGCGTCACCATTGACCTGACCTCACTATTAACTTGTCACCATGGATCTGACCTCTTGATATGTTAACATGAGTTTGACCTCACTGTTGATATGTTATCATGGTTCTGACCTCACTTGATGTGTTACCATGGGTCTGATCTCACTGTTGATATGTCACCATGGGTCTGTCTTCACTGTTTATATGTCACCATGGGTCTAACCAACATACTCTTGATGTTACCATGGATATAACCTCACTTGAAATGTTACCATGAGTCTGACCTCACTGTTGATATGTCACCATGGGTCTGTCTTCACTGTTAATATGTTACCATGGGTCTCACCTCACTGTTGATATGTTACCATGGGTCTCACCTCACTGTTGATATGTTACTATGGGTCTCACCTCACTGTTGATATGTTACCATGGGTCTCACCTCACTGTTGATATGTTACCATGGGTCTCACCTCACTGTTGATATGTCACCATGGGTCTGACCTCACTGTTGATATGTCACCATGGGTCTGACCTCACTGTTGATATGTTACCATGGGTCTCACCTCACTGTTGATATGTCACCATGGGTCTGACCTCACTGTTGATATGTCACCATGGGTCTGACCTCACTGTTGATATGTCACCATGGGTCTGACCTCACTGTTGATATGTCACCATGGGTCTGACCTCACTCTAGATAGATTAAAATGGGTCTGACCTCTCCCTAGTTATGTTATCATGGGTCTGACCTCACTGTTGATGTTACCATGGGTCTGACCTCACTGTTGATGTTACCATGGCTGCTCACTGTGATTTCCTGCTGACTTGTTGATGTGTATCATGGGTCTGACCTCACTGTTGATGTGTTATCATGGGTTTGACCTCACTGTTGATGTGTTATCATGGGTCTGACCTCACTGTTGAGTGTTATGGGTCTGACCTCACTGTTGATGTGTTATCATGGGTCTGTCTTCACTGTTTATGTCACCATGGGTCTGACCTCACTGTTGATGTGTTGTGTCTGACCTCATTGCTGATATGTTACCATGGGTCTGACCTCACTATTGATGTTACCATGGGTCTGACCTCACTATTGATGTTACCATGGGTCTGACCTCACGGTTATGTTATGGGTCTGACCTCACTGTTGATGTGTTATCATGGGTCTGACATCACTATTGATGCATCACCGTGGATCTGACCTCACGATTAACGTGTCACCATGGGTGTCACCTCTTGATATGTTAACATGGGTCTGACCTCACTGTTAATGTGTTACCATGGGTCCGATCTCATTGTTCTGTTACCATGGGTTTGACCTCACTGTTATGTTACCATGGGTCTGACCAACAGACTGTTATGTTACCATGGGTCTGACCAACAGACTGTTAATGTTGCCATGGGTCTGACCTCACTGTTATGTCACCATGGGTCTGACCCTCACTATTATGTCACCTTGGGTCTGACCTAACTGTTGATATGTTACCATGAGTCTGACCTCACTGTTGATGTGTCACCATGGGTGTGACTTCACTGTTGATGTGTCACCATGGGTGTGACTTCACTGTTGATGTGTCACCATGGGTGTGACTTCACTGTTGATGTGTCACCATGGGTGTGACTTCACTGTTGATGTGTCACCATGGGTGTGACCTCACTGTTGGTGTCACAATGGGTGTGACCTCACTGTTGGTGTCACAATGGGTGTGACCTCACTGTTGGTGTCACAATGGGTGTGACCTCACTGTTGGTGTCACCATGGGTGTGACCTCACTGTTGGTGTCACCATGGGTGTGACCTCACTGTTGTCACCATGGGTGTGACCTCACTGTTGTCACCATGGGTGTGACCTCACTGTTGTCACCATGGGTGTGACCTCACTGTTGTGTCACCATAGGTCTGACCTCACTGTTGTGTCACCATGGGTCTGACCTCACTGTTATGTCACCATGGGTCTGACCTCACTTATGTCACCATGGGTCTGACCTCACTTGTTATGTCACCATGGGTCAGACCTCATTGTTGATATGTTACCATGGGTCAGACCTCACTGTTGATATGTTACCATGGGTCAGACCTCACTGTTGATATGTTACCATGCTCCCTGGTGGTCTGTTAGACTTAAGTGTTTGACGGCGCTCTGATAGGTGTCTACCCGGGGAATTAAGGCGCAACGTGCCTGCTAGTTCTGGTGAGCAGGTGTTACCCAGGCTAGCACAAGTGTTACCCAGGCTAGCACAAGTGTTACCCAGGCTAGCACAGGTGTTACCCAGGCTAGCACAAGTGTTACCCAGGCTAGCACAGGTGTTACCCAGGCTAGCACAAGTGTTATCCAGGCTAGCACAAGTGTTACCCAGGCTAGCACAAGTGTTACCCAGGCTAGCACAGGTGTTACCCAGGCTAGCACAAGTGTTACCCAGGCTAGCACAGGTGTTACCCAGGCTAGCACAAGTGTTACCCAGGCTAGCACAAGTGTTACCCAGGCTAGCATAGGTGTTACCCAGGCTAGCATAGGTGTTACCCAGGCTAGCAAAGTGTTACCCAGGCTAGCACAGGTGTTACCCAGGCTAGCACAAGTGTTACCCAGGCTAGCACAAGTGTTACCCAGGCTAGCACAAGTGTTACCCAGGCTAGCACAGGTGTTACCCAGGCTAGCACAAGTGTTACCCAGGCTAGCACAAGTGTTACCCAGGCTAGCACAAGTGTTACCCAGGCTAGCACAGTGTTACCCAGGCTAGCACAAGTGTTCCCAGGCAGCACAGGTTGCCAGGCCCAGCACAGGTGTTACCCAGGCTAGCACAAGTGTTACCCAGGCTAGCACAGGTGTTACCCAGGCTAGCAAGGTGTTACCCAGGCTAGCACAGGTGTTACCCAGGCTAGCACAGGTGTTACCCAGGCTAGCAAGTGTTACCCAGGCTAGCACAGGTGTTACCCAGGCTAGCACAAGTGTTACCCAGGCTAGCAAAAGTGTTACCCAGGCTAGCACAAGTGTTCCCCAGGCTAGCACAAGGTTTCCCAGGCTAGCACAAGTGTTACCCAGGCTAGCAAAAGGTGTTACCCAGGCTAGCACAGGTGTTACCCAGGCACAAAGTGTTACCCAGGCTAGAAGGTGTTACCCAGGCTAGCAAGGTGTTACCCAGGCTACACAAGTGTTACCCAGGTACAAGGTGTTACCCAGGTTAGCAAAGGGGGTTACCCAGGTTAGCACAAGTGTTACCAGGCTAGCAAAAGGGTGTTACCCAGGCTACACGGGTGTTACCCAGGCAGCACAGGTGACCCAGGCAGACAGGTGTTACCCAGGCAGCACAGGTGTTACCCAGGCTGAAGGTGTTACCCAGGCAGCACAGGGTTACCCAGGCTAGCACAGGTTTCCCAGGCTAGCACAGGTGTTACCCAGGTTTTAACACAGGTTTACACACTTGGTGAACAATAACCACACCCATGCAGTATTTAAGATTTTTTTATATTTTCACCCCAGTGAGCGAACTATCAGAGTGAAATATCCTAAGAGTTTGTACGTGTTTTATCATAGACTGGACACCAGCTGTCTAATAATTACATAAATTTATATAGTAATTTATAATTATTTTGATTATTGTGTTCGTGGTGAAGAACTAGATCCATCAGAATCATGCAGTGCACGGGAAAGGTAGACAGGTTTGATCCGAGGAAGAGGAAGGGTAGCGTCATTCCCGGTTTGAGACTATTGACCAGGGGATACAGCTGAATTTCTATCAAAAGAGGCAGCCAAAAAAGAAAAGGCAGCAGCAGTCATAGTAGCAGTAGCAGCATTAGTTACAGTAGTGAGTAGCAAGTTGTAGTAACAGCAGCAGCAGTAGTAGTAGTAGCAGCAACAGCATTAGTAGAGTAGTAGTAGCAGCAAGTACCTACTGCAGCAGCAACAGTAGAGTAGTACTACTACTAGAAGAGCAGCAACAGTAGGCAGCAGCAATAATAGTAGTAGAGCAGCAGGTAGTAGTAGTACTACTACTAGAAGTAGCAGCAACAGTAGAGCAGCAGCAATAATAGTAGTAGTAGTGCAGCAGTTGTAGTAGTAGTACTACTACTAAAAGTAGCAGCAACAGTGAGCAGCAGCAGCAAAATAGTAGTAGTAGCAGCAGCAGTTGTAGTAGTAGTACTACTACTAGAAGTAGCAGGCGCAGCAATAATTATTTTGGGGGTTTGTAGTAGCAGCAGCAGTTGTAGTAGTAGCAGCAGCAGTTGTTGTAGCAGCAGCAGCAGCGTTGTGGTAGTAGTAGTGTGGAGTGGGAGTATGGAAGAGGGTACCACAAGGGATCAGTACTGAGTGGAAGGGTTTGTTTGCATAAACATGTCATTGTATATGCTGTGTGATGGTAATCTTTCAAATACACTGTTGAGGTATTATCACAGGTGGTGTTGCATGGTGGCACTGGTGTCTGCAGGTGTTGTGTGGGTGACACTGATGTCTGTAGGTGTTGTATGATGGCACTGGTGTCTGCAGGTGTATGGTGGTACTGGTGTCTGCAGCTGTTGTATGGTGGCACTGGTGTCTGCAGGTGTTGTATGATGGCACTGCTGTATCAGGTGTTGCACAGTATTGTGCATATTAATTGGGACAGTGATGAAATGGGACATTTATTGGGAAAATTAATGTTTATTTGAAAATACACGACAACGATATGACAGATAATTGATTTAATAAGAGATATGACTATCCTTTGCTTTTATAAGCATTGCTACACACTTTGCATAGAATCGACCAATGTTGAACACATTTTGGCAAGTTCGTGGTACCAGGTCCTAATAACAGCTTCTCCACAGTTGAAGACTTCGTTTTACGATCCTGTGTTTGGTTATTGCCTATATTTCTCAATTGAGTTGAGGTGAGGGAAGTTTCAGGCCAATTTAGAACCTTACCCCACTCTCCAAGATTGTCAACATTTTTCTGGAAGTGTGGCAGGAGTAAGATTCTGCTAGAAAATGCCTTCTCCATCAGGAGAGTCTTTATCCACAATGGGAAGCAAAGGAGTTTCCAGGTTGAATTTATCATTGTACAAAGTTCCCTCAACAATAACAAGACGTCCAGGGCCTTTAACAGTAAAACCGCCCTAAAACATCTTGGTGGGTGTTTTGGCGCTTGTTGAATGTGTCCATTCCGGGAAAAGGTTCGCCATTGCTCTGTCTCACTACGACTGATCTGTATCCATGTACTTTAAAATGCGCCTCATCTGAAAACATAAATTTTCTCCATTCATCTGTCGTCCATTCCTTATGATCATCACCCAGCCGTTTTTTCTTTTATAGCAGATCAATATTTTTTTTTTTTTCTGGCTTTTTTTGGCAGTTCTGCCAATTTAAAGGAGCCTTCGTCGAGCAGTTGAAGAATCAACATTTACGCCAGCGAAGCTAAATCTCTCTCTAGATCTTTGCTGGATTTCTTGGGATCCTTCACACTATTTCTTATGATAACCTTGTCATCGTCACTGAGGTGTTGGCCTGCATTTTTTCAATCGTCCTCCCAAAAACTGCCCCCACAATTACCAGTGTCGAAAAAACTCTTCAGAATCCGACCAACAGTTGACTTGGCTAGGCTAAAATTTTTCCCGGGGTCTGTCTGATCTCAAATCATCATGTTTTCTAAGAGCTGAAATAATTGGACGCTTATAGGGGTAACATCCATCATAAATTTTTTAAGTTATAATGAATTGAAGGGAATTTAAATTTTTTTAACAAAAAAACCTTGGGTATTTTTTTTAAAGGAAATTTTTGCCACACAGGGGCTTAAACCACTGTGTGGCGAAACTTTTTAAAAAGAAGGTTTTTTATTGTGAAAATTTTTAACTTGGGGGGTTCTCTGAACCATTCATCTAAAGGGAATGGCTTGGCGAAACCACATTCACGGAGACGCCTTACAGAACAACCCCCGTTGAGCACTGACGCGATTCATAGGGTAACACCACAGCTGGATGGTTGCCAGAAGTCGGTAGCAAACTTAAAAAAGAAAAGAACCTAAACTACATTAATTAAGGGGGGGAAAAACTAAGACATACGAGAAAATTTAAAAAATTTTACTTCTGCCCCCAATTAATATGCCCCATTTAGGGGCATTGGGGTGGGGGCACTGGTGTCTCAGGTGTTGTTGGTGGCACGGGGCCCCCTGCAGGTTTTGTTGGTGGCATTGGTGCTCCATTTTGTATGGGGGCATTGGTGTCTGGGGGTTTTTTTGTAGGGGGGCCATTGGTGTCTGCAGGTTTTGTTGGGGGGTTTTTGGTGCCTGCAGGTTTTTGTAGGGCCCCACTGGTGCCTGCAGGTTTTTTTGGGGCCCCACTGGTTTTGGGGGTTTTAAAAGCGGGGGGCCTTGGTTTTTTGCGGTGGACTGGTGTTTTGTAGGTGTTAGTCGGGGGGCCCCCGGGGGGAGGTGTTAGTCTGGTGGGACGGGGGGATGGCAGGTGTTAGTCTGGTGGGACTGGTGATGGCAGGTGTTAGGGGGGGACTGGTGATGGCGGTGTTAGTCTGGTGGCACTGGTGAGGGCAGGTGTTAGTCTGGTGGCACTGGTGATGGCGGGTGTTATTTTTGGTGGCACTGGTGATGGCAGGTGTTAGTCTGGGGGCCCACTGGTGATGGCAGGTGTTATTCGGTCCGGGATGGGGGGGGGGGCCCGGTGGCACTGGTGATGGCAGGTGTTAGTCTGGTGGCACTGGTGATGGCAGGTGTTAGTCTGGTGGCACTGGTGATGGCAGGTGTTAGTCTGGTGGCACTGGTGATGGCAGGTGTTAGTCTGGTGGAAACTGGTGATGGCAGGTTTTTAGTCGGGCACTGGTGATGGCAGGTGTTAGGGGGGTTTTAAACTGGTGTTTGCCCCTTGGTACAGTCACGTGGAAATTCTGAGGGTTTCCTGTTGTTGGTGGTGGTAGTGACGTTACTGCTGGTGAAGACGTTAGGTAGGGGGTGGTGGTAACGTTCCTGGTGGCGGTGGTGGTGATGTTTACTGGTGGTGATGGTAGTAACGTTACGGGGGGGGGGGCTATATAGCAATATTGATGGGGGTTTTTTTTTATACCCCACCAGTGGTGGTAGTGATGGTTCATCTGGCAGTGGGGGATGGTGGTAGTTTACCACCACCACCAGTGGTAATGGTGGTATTTCCCCCCACATCCCAGTGGTGGGTAGTGGAAAACCAAATATTTTTTTTCAGATTAGGTAAATACATGACAAACTAACCCCCTTTTCCTTTCCTGGAGTATACCGGAAAGGACCCCGGGGGCAACGACCCCGGGCCCTTTAAAGACCAGGCCTTCTATTGCTTCCTCCCCCATTCACCCCCTTGATCCCTCCACCCCCTTTTCCCCCCTTTTACCCCCCCTTACCTGTGCTCTGTATGAAAACTGGTCCCCCATGGTGCCATCCTGGGCCACGTTTATCAAAAGGGCCATCAGACCTGGTGGTTCCTACAGACTTCTCCCAGGGTCATCAGCCCCGGTGGGCCCTAAAAACGAACATTAATATGTGAGTTCTTCATATAATACCAAAAACCCATTGCTTTGAGACGATTTTTCTGTAGAACGAGAATAGCCCCCAAACCTCACCATAATCAACTACTCTAGGTGATCCTGCTACTTTTGCAGTGTTTGGTATGCAGTTGACACTGGCACATGTTTTAATTGTTTGTCTGTACCCCCCGCTTTTTTGTTTTTAGGGGTTTGTGTAATCACCGGTTTTTAAAGAGAACGTTAAAAAATTCTTTATTATTGACAATTTGTTGTTGGTGCCCTTTTAAATTTGGGATGAAAATCTTTATTTTTGACGGTGTGGTTGTTTTAAAATTTAAATTTTAATTTTTGGGGTTAGTTTTTTTTTTATCAAGTTATAATATGTTTACATGATTGATATTTAGTATATTCCCCCGCCCCGACAAACCCTTTTTTGGGCCCCATTGTTGTGTAAATGTTAAACCGTCCTTCCCCCCGTAGCCCACCGTGTTCCGTTGTTCATTTTTTGCCTTTCTTCATCTTTCCCCCCTCCCCCACTGCTTTTTTCCCTTTCCCCCTTTTTCCCTTTTCCCCCCTTTGTTATATAGTGAATTTTTTCTGTACATTGACTTTTCGGGCAAAAATTAATTTTTTACTAAGAGAGGTGTGTAAAGTGTTGGGTTCAGCAAGTGATGGGTATCGGGCCCCCTTTTCTTACCACAAGATGGTTGGTTAAGGGGGTTTAAAAATTTTTGACTACACGAGACACATTAAGGTTGTAAAAAACCCCCGTTCCCACCAGTCAAGAATTTTTAATCACCACCAGTATGTATACAATGAACAACATAAACTGTTCGGAATTATCGAAAAGGAGATTATCTTGTGATCGAGAACTGAGCAGCTCACACCTAACACATAGCCATGTTTGCTGGCGCCCCCCCCTCTCAGGGCAGTGTGTGCAATCTACTGCTGATCCTAGTTGGGGGGGAATGTTGTAGAATTAATACAATAAAAAACCACTGTTGGTCTGGGGTGCTCATCTTTGTCGTTGAAGCTCAAGAGTCCAGCACCCCCCCCCTGGGGTCTCCTCGGCTATCTTGGTTCCCACTCCCCCAAGAGGCGGGTTACTCTAATTATCATCCTGATATATTATCGTCAGGGGGAAGGAATACTAGGGGGGGTTTTTTTATGTTACCTGTGTTTGGGCGTTGGCCCTTTTTTCATGGCCTGGCACTGCATTTTTTTTACTGGGCGGATGTTGTTGAATACAACACCTGGCTCATTGTATAACGTTAGACTTTTTAAAATTTTCTGTCACTTCAGCCGTTTAACGCCCCCAAACCCCATTTTTTTGTTCACAAATTCGTTCGCCACCGGTAATTTTTTCCTTTTTTAAATTTTTTCACGGCAGGGAGAGCTTCGTTCTTCCTGGAGTTTGGGGGGGTGGACCACTTAAATTTCCACGAAAGACTTAGGGGTTTACGAAGCACACGGATACGGCCACAAGTTCTACGTTTCTCCCCGGGTATTTCACTGGCGACACTCTTCATCGTCGCAGGTCGTATTCGAATTTGTAATCTGGTTGTTGAGCCCCCCTTTTTTTTATTTACAGGCAAAGTGCAGGTTATTTTGTATAATGCTTTTTTTTCAATTTTTAATGGTCTTGGGAAAAAAAGTTTCCCCAGACAAACACATGAATGTATTGTCTTTGAGTTTCCCCCCTGTAAGAGTGGAGAGCTGGGCTGTGCACCCCCAAAAGGGCCGGGGGTGATTTTATCTGCTTTTGATCTACTTCTCATTAGAGAGTGCCTTTTCTGCAAAAAAAAGAAACACATGCTAAGGATATGGATGCTTCTGGTATGCTTTAATGGAGCCCATTGAAAAAATAAGCTTTTGCTTCATCTTTTTTTAATGGAAATAAGAAAATCATGACCCCCCCCTCCTTTTACAAAGCTCCTGGGGAAAGGGGAAAAAATTTTTTCAATAAAATGTCACATTAGTTGTACTTGTGTACTTTTTCCCCAACATATTGTCGGTAAAAATTTTTCCAACATTAATACACTACTGTACTTCCATTTTTGGGGGAAAAAAAAAGAGGGGGTCGACGCCCCCCTTTTTGGGGAAAAAAATTTCCCCTAGTACACTGCTGACCCTAGTACATTACTGATCCTAGTACACTGCTGACCCTAGTACACTGCCCAACCCCCCTTTTTTTCATCCCCCTACACCCGACCCTAGTACATTACTGACCCCCCTACACTGCTGACCCCCCTACACTGTTTCCCCAGTACACTGCTGATCCTGGGACACTGCTGACCCTAGAACACTGCTGACCCTAGAACACTGCTGACCCTAGTACACCGCCGACCCCCAGTACACCGCTGACCCCGTACATTCCCCCTAGTACACTGCTTTTTCCCAAAACCTTTACCCTGTACATTTTTGCCTGTAAAAATGCTTTCACTGTCACTTTTTAAAACCCAAAAAAATGCTCCCCATACTGCTTTTTAAAATCCCGCGACCCTTTGTTTAAAATTTTGATCCAAGGGGTTTTTTGCCCAGCACTGCTTTCCCAAATGGGGCCCAAAACATTTCGGCCCAAAAACACGCTGACCCAAAACACGCCGACCTTTTTACTTGCTGATCCAAAACTGACCCTGTCCTGCTGATTTGGGGGTTTTCTGACCCTTTACATTGCTGGGGGGGTTTTAAAAATGCTGACCCTAGTCCAAAAATGGGAAAAACCCCTTTTTTCCCCTTTATCTTTTAAAAAATTGGATTTTTTTTTCTGACCCTAAAACACTGTGACCCCGGGACAAGCAGCCTTGTAAAAACTGATCCTAGTACACTGTTTTTCCCCAGACACTGCTGACCTAGTACATTACTGACCCATTTTTTTGTTTTTCCCCCCCTACATTACTGACCCCCCCATTACTATCCTAGTACACTGCTGACCCCCGTACATTACTGGGGGCCCATACACGCTGACCCCCCTACACTGCTGACTCTAGTACATTTTTTTTAAAACCCCGTACACTGCTGGGGGCCCAGTACATTACTGACCCTAGTACACTGTTTTTCCCCCTACATTACTGACCCTAGTACACTGCAGACCCCCCTACATTTGACCCCCTTTTTTCTGCTGACCCTAGTATACTGCTGACCCCCCTATACTGTGACCTTGTCCCCCCCCCAGTACACTCGACCCCCCTACACCGTACCCCAAAACACTGCTGACCCCCCTACACTGGGGGGGCCCTAAACATTGCTGACCCCCCTACAATGCTGACCCTAGTACATTTTAATTTTAAAAAATTGCTGACCCTAGTAAAATTTTTACCCTAGTACACTGCCGACCCAGTACACTGCTGACCCCCACACTGCTGAAATTTTAAAAAATTTATGAACCCAGTACACTGCTTTTCCCTAGTACACTGCTGACCCCCCTACATTGCTGACCCTAGTAAAGGGGACCCTAGTACACTGCTGACCCTAATACCCTGCTGACCCTAAGGGGTGCTGACCCTGTACACTGCTGGGGCCCCCTACATTGCTGACCTAATACATTGCTGACCCCCCTACACTGCTGACCCTAGTACACTGCTGACCCCCCTACACTGCAAAAATAGTACTGCTGACCCTAATCTTTTCTGAACCTTTTAAATTCTGACCCTAATACATTGCTGACCCCCCTACACCGCTGACCCCCCTACATTACTGATCCCCGGTTTTTCCCGCTGACCCTAGTACACTGCTGACCCTAGTACACTGCTGACCCCAGTAAATGTTAAACCTTTTTCCCCCGTTAAACCCAGTACACTGCTGACCCTAGTACTTTTTTTACTTGGGATCGTGCTGACTGTGGTATCGTGCCGACTGTGGTATGTGCCGACTGTGGTATCGTGCCGACTGTGGTATCTTTGGGGGGTGGTATCGTGCCGTCTGTGGTATCTTTCCGACTGCGATCGTGCTGGGGGGTTGTATCGGGCCAGGGGGATAGTGCTGACTGTGGTATCGTGCTGGGGCATAGTGCTGGGGGGTGGTATCGTGCTGGCTGGTATCGGCCGACTTTTGGGGGAGTGCTGACTGTGGTATAGTGCTGTGGTATCGTGCCGACTTTTGGGATCGTGCTGACTGTGGTATCGTGCTGACTGTGGCGTGTATTTTAACTGTTCTCGGAGAAGTTTTGGGGGAAATTTTTTAATTTTAAATTTTTTTTTTTAACATTTGCTGGATGTTTTATTGTTATAAGTCTTTTTTTATTTTGTTGTGTGTTACTGTGTATGATTTTTCTGTGTTACTGTGTATGACTGTTACTGTATGACTGTTACTGTTGACTGTTACTGTGTATGTGTTATTTTTATTTTTCTGTGTATGACTGTTACTGTGTATGACTTACTGTGTATGACTTCCCGTGTATGACTGTTACTTTCATGTGTTACTGTGTATGGGGTTTTCTGTGTATGACTGTTCCCTGTATGACTGTTCCCGGGGCCCCACTGTTACTGTGTCGACTGTGTTTTACTGTGTACGACTTTTGTTTTACTGTTTACGACTTTTTTTCGTGTAGCATTAATCTTAGCTTGCGAGACTATAAGTGGAATTTTTGGGTTTTTCTCAGAGCGCGGAAAGACTTTTTTATCTCAGTGATCTGAAATGTTAAAATTTTTTGTCTTTTCTTTCCCTTCTTCCCAGCCCCCCCCTTCCCTTCCCCTCCCCTTTTCCCCCTCCCCCCTCCCCCTCTCCCTTTTTCCCTCCCCCCCTCTTTGATCCACTTTCAAGGTTCAGAAATTTGGGGAAAAGTGTTGCAACGATTACCTGTGCAGGTGAATGTTGTGACCTTTTTTTGTGTGTGTGTGTGTGTGTGTGTGTGTGTGTGTGTGTGTGTGTGTGTTTCCCCCCTTTAGGGGGAAAAAGGGGGGGTTCATTTCGGGGAGGGGGGAGGGGGGTAGCATGTTATATAGTGAAACTTCTAAAACACCTTTTCTGTTTTTTTCACACCTTCCTCAACCTCCCCTTTCCCCTTCTTTTTTTATTATTCTTTCTTCCCTCTCTTCCTCCTTCCTTTTTTTTTCCCTTTCCTTTTTTCCTCTTTTTTTTTTTTCCCCCTGTTTTCCCCCCTTTTTCTTTTCTTCTCCCTTCCTCCTTTCGTCCTCTCTCTCCCTCTTGTTTTTCCCCCTTTTTTTCCCCCCCTTGATCCCCCCCCAAAATGCTTCCCCTTTTCCCTGTTAAAAGTGGTGTGTTTTTTGCGCTCACTTTTAAAAATACAAGTACACTAACAAAGACCTGTAGTACCTGGTCGAAAATTCCTTACCCCCGGGAAAAAACCACCAGAATAATGAAAACAAAAATTTGGGTAAGTTTTACACCAGTAAAACACCAGTGTAGGCAGATACCACATCCCGTCAAGGGTAATGAGGAGTGTGTAAAGAGAGTTCACTCGCTGCTTTTGTCCCCCTTTTAAAGGGGGGGGGTTTTTTTATGCTGGTGAGGGCTCTTGATGTAGGGAATTGTATTTGTGCTCCCCCTTTTCCCCCAAATTTAGCCTGAATGTCTTCCAGCACCCCTCCCCCACAGGAGCTGTATAAGCCTTCCCCGGGTTTTTAAAAATCCCTTGGGGGAAAAAACCCCGGTTGGCTTTTAAAAACATACAAGAAAAGTATATGTACTCAGCCTGCTAAAGGGGACCACCCAAAAAAAATTTGGGGTAAAATAACAAAAATTCAGCCGGAATCAACCTTCACCCCTTTGGTTGACGGCTCAACCTTTTGGGGGGGAATGAGCGCGGGTAGTTTTTCAGCCCCACCACTATAACTGCTTTGGTTTTTTTGGGGGAGAGGAATGACACAAAAAAATGGTGTGACGAATATCGTTTTGGGGAAAATTTAAAGCTCGGCGCACGCCACGCTCACCGCTCTGTTTGCAGGGAGGTCGAGTCCCCCCTCCTGGCCTCGGGGTGTCCCAAATTTTAAAGGGGGCATAGACGTAACTTAAGATTCATTGGGTAAAATGATATGGCAGATGTCCAGTATTATAATAGATGTGGTATTGTAGATGGGTTTTTAAGGGGGGATGAGGTCGGACCAGCCAATGGGGAAACACACCGGGGTTTTTCCCGTGATCAGTAAGGAAGCCTGACCTCAAGCTGGCTTGCTAGGAGAACCCCCAAACCAGTCACAGGTATCTCATAGTGGTAATAGACGTTACAAATGTTTTAGATGCGGGGTGATAGATTTAGCATTGTAGATATAGTGTGATGATTTGAAAAAAAAGAAATTTTTGGGGGAACATGGAAATGCGCATATATCATGGTAGATTTAACATTGTAGATACACTATTGTAGATTTAGCATGATAGATGCAGGTGTAGCATGGTAGTTGTAGATATAAAATGGTAGCTGTAAATGTAACATGATGTCGCCATAATGAATTTTTTTTGGGGTGGGGGGATCAAGGTGTCGAGATTTTTTTATTATTTCCTTTTTAAAAAGGGCCCAAGGTTGTAGGAAAGGCAGAGTGGCTGGCTGGCTGACCCGGCTGGTTTGTTAACTGGGTGGCGTGTTAACTGGCTGGTTTGCTAACTGCCAGCCAGCCAGGGGGAAAGGGATATGTTAGGGAACTTCACGTAAACTGTACCGTTCGGGGGGCACTGTAAGATTTTTGTGTATTTTGTGTGGGTCTGTGTGCACTTACCAAGTTGCTTTGGGGGCCCCCGTGGACCCCCCCTTTTTAAACCCCCAAAAAAAATTGCTTTGGGGCCTGTGGACCCCGCCTCTTAAACCACAATCGCCGACAAATTTTTAGTTCATGGCCTCACGGGGTATATCCCCCCCTTTTTTAAACTATATTACGTTTGCCACTACCAGTTCGTTTGGGTCTTTTTTCCCCCATGCCCTAAAAAAAAAAAAGTGTCCCTATCTTCACTGCCAGTAAAAACCTTTTTAGTATCATATATCCCCCTAATCGTGTTCCCATAACCTTTTTTTTTTCCCCAGGGGTTTTCAGGCTCATTTCCCTTTTTTCCTCTCTTCATAACTCGATTCCTGAACTCTGAGACTAGTATTGTTGCAAACCTTGGGACCTTTTCTATTTTTTTTTTATGTCCAAACAGGTGAGGGCCCCCCGGTGGTGCGGGGGACTTCATGGTGGGTCTAACATATGTTGTAAAAAGCCCCAAAAAAACTATTGAGGTTTTTGAAGGCAATTCTGAGATTGTTTGTCCGCATATACTACAAGTGCTATTCGTTTTTTCATTTTACCTCTGGCGATATGTTGTGTATGATGTCCACCCCCAAAACCTTCTTCACCAGTATCTGTAGTTTTTTCGGATCTTAAGTTGTTTTCCCCGGTTTTCCCCCGCCCCAATTTTCATGCCCTTTTCCCCTTGCTAAATTAAAACTACAGTAACAATTTTTTTGACTAGTCTTCCAGTGTGCCCCGGCCCCCGGGGGGCCCTCCCTATCCTGTTCTGTTGGTATTCTTCCAGTGTGTCCAGGTCCACTTAGGCCGCCCCCATCCTCTTCTGTTGGTATTTTTCCCCGTGTGCCCCGGCCCCCGTGGGGGCCGTCCCATCCTGTTCTGTTGGTATTTTTTTTCAAGTTTTATTTTATGAGCAAAAAAAAGATATACGAGTCAGTCGACCTGGCAGGTCATTTATATATTTTAAAAGGCCCCAAAACTGACCTTTGGGGAAAACCCCCCCTTGTTACATTTTCCCCCCTCCTGAAATACCTGCCCTTCCATCACCCCCCTGTCTTGTTTGTTAGGCATTCCGTGATCCACTGCAGGACAAATCATATCCTTGCGTGTTTTAATTCGTGAATTAATCTTGGCTGGTGTACAGTGTCAAATTCTTTCCTACAGCCCCAAAAATACCCCAAAAACCCATCCTTGTCCTATTTTCTTGATTTCCTTTATTTTTTGTAGAACCCCGGTAGGTTAGTAAAACCAAAAAATCTTCCCAAAATCCGTGCTGGTTTTCTGTTCATTCACGCTTCCGGGGTTATTTTTTCCCCATACTTTGGATATATAAAGAGTAAACTGGTCAATAATTCAGTACCTCTTGGGGGGCCCCCCCCCTTGTATATTGGGGAAACACGTTGCAGTTTTCCAGCTGTTCGGTACCTTTGCCGTCTCCATTGACATTAGGTCATTGCTATAGGTTCATACAGTTTTCTACCCCTTGGGATCCATAGTCATATGCCGTCAGGCGCCATGGGTTTGATGTCTTACGTATTAAGTAGATTCATTATTTTCCCCCTTTTTATGCGAAATTCTGTCCGATGTATGCTTATTAGCCCTTTCAACCCTGGTATCATCTCTCTCTCCTCAGTGAATACCTCCTCAAACCTTCTGTTTAAATTTCCCCTTTACAAACTTCTCTATCATCTTTTGGAAATTCCTCTCCCACCCCCCTTCCCCCTCTTTAGCGTTATTGGTTTTTTACAGTCATCGTTCTCGTGTGACATTGTAGGGGGGGGGGGTGTGTGTGTGTGTGTTTTTGGGGGGAGAAGAATATATATATATAAAGAGAGATAAAATATAAGAGAGATATATATAAAAGAGAATTATAATATAAAAAGAGAGATATATATATAGAGAGATATATATATATAAAAAAAAAGAGAGATATATATAGAGAGAGAATATATATATAGAGAGAATATATATATAGAGAGAGAGATATATATATAAAAAAAAAGAGAGAGTATATATAGAGAGAAAATATAAAAAATATATAAGAAGAGAATATATATAGAAAAAAAAAAGAGAGAGATATATATTAAAAGGGGAGAATATATATGAGAGAGATATATAAAAGAGAGAGATATAAAGAGAGAGTAAGAGAGAGATTATAAGAGAGAGAAAATATATAAAATAAAAAAGATATATATATTTTTAAAAAAGAAAATATAAAAAATATAAAAAGAGAAAAAGAGAGATATATATATAGAGAGAGATATATATAAAAAAGAGAAAATATAAAAATATATAGAGAGAGATTATAAAAAATATAAAAGAGAATATATATAGAGAGAATATATAAAAAAATTAGAGAGAGATATATATATATAGAGAGAGAAAATAGAGAGAGATATATAAAGAGAGATATATATATAAGAGAATATATATAAAGGAGATATATATAGAGAGAGAAAAAAAAGGGGGAGATAGATTGATTTTAAAGCTACATGGAAAAAAAAGGGGGGGTCGGTTTGGGGGGCAAATACTTGGCGTAAAAAAAGTGGTGCCCCGAACTTAATACATTTTATTAGTCTGGTTCATATTTTTGCCTCTGATACTTCCGGGGTGTTCTCAGTTTCCTGCTCCTCGTGTCCCCCGCAATACACTGGTCGTCTGCCAATACTATCTATTCATCTTCCAGCCTTCCACACACACTGTCTTGTTGAGTCGGCTCTTACACAACCTCCTGACATTAATCTGAGTCCAGCTTTTTTTTTGTTGATGTTCCCTTTTTCAGTACATTGTCAGATGCTTTTGTCTTCCAAAAACACTTTACCTGACCCAAACTTTGCATCTTCAGAACACATGTCATTTTGGGCCCCAAATTCTCATCACCTCGTCTCCTTATTTACCTTCTGGAAGTTCCAAAACTTTCTCCTCACCTGTTCTGATATACTTGTTCCCCGGGTTTCAAAAAAATTATGTCGTGGTTCATGCTCTTCTGATGATTGCCTGTTCAACCAGGCTGTTGCTGTTGTCGGCCCACTGGCCCACATAGCCATTGATCTGCTACTTAACAGGCAATGATCCAGTTTCCCCCGGAAAACGTCTACACCCCCCCGGCTTTTTGTAATATCTGCTAATAGGAGAGTGAATAATTTTGGAGCACTGATGTTGTCACAGTGTTCACTTAATGTACTCATGCCCCCCCTTTTCTTGCCACATCTCACCCAGTACGTTGTTATGGTAGTGTTGGGTTTTAAATAAGGCCATAAAAGTATCTTCCATGTATATATTATGAGGTATTTCTATTTCCTCTAAAGAGTACATTCAAAGTACTTTGAGGCATCCTAGTAAGTTGAATATTTTGTGGGTTCTATGTTGGCAGTAAACGATCTGTCCCTTTCCCCCCGCCTTGAATGGAGCAGTCAACCCCGGGAAAAATTGTAAAAAATCAGTATTCTAAGCACATGTGATTTAATAGTTTACTTTTGCTCTTGTTTTGAAAGTCCTTATGATTCTTCTGTCCTTCACCACATTTGTCTTATCCTGTTCTCTAAATAATAAGTCATCTGGCATTATTATACTCAGGTCTTTTATATGCTTTTTCTGTTCTAGGAGATGGTTCGTCTGTCTTGTATCCAGTGTGACTTTGTAAATTGTCCAAGTCTGACCGTAACGTCGTCGTAAATCCCTCTTGTATTTGCGGGTTATTTGTTTATTCCAGTCACTGTATTGTGCCTTTTTTATTTATCCAGTCCCCCTTTTTTTAACTTCGCCAATTTTCCATATCTCAACAATTTAAATTTGTCACCATAGAAAATCATTTTTACTTTCTATTGTGCACTGGAAAATTTCATTGATATCTGCATGAAGTTTTCGGTATCTTTTACCGGGCGACTTTCGTGCTTTTTTTGTATTGTTCGTAAAAGGAGGGAAGTGAAGCTGTTTATTATTACCCGTGTTTGCTATGAGGATGAGAAACAGTAAAGATAATGACCATGCCTTGGTGTGCTAAAATTTTTTTACATTACTTTGTTTTACACTGTTTTTTTATTCGTTAGAAAACTGAATGTATTCTACTGCTTTTCTTGTTGTAGCAGTTGACCTTAGTTTATCAGCTATCACTCCTTATTCGCATTGTCAAATACCTAACCCCAAATTCGTGTAGAAAAAACGTGTGTGTTTGTTTTTTTTCGAAAAACCCCCCCTAATACATTGTGAAAATGCCATCAAAAATTAGATTATTACGTATTCAAATTTCCATCCAGGTTGAAGGTAGTGAAGGATGTGATTAGTTTGCTATTGTGTTGCAATGCAACAGATGATTTTTTAAAAATAAGCTTATGCTAACAGATGTTGATCTTCCTGGTGTAGTGTATCAGTTTACTTGTTTTAATTGTCATGGTAGAAAATGAAAGACGATCTTTGTGAAATTTTAACTTGGACTTTGTGAAGACAGCGGATTTAGGAGCCTCACTCCTTGGGTCAAACCATCTCACTCAGCTATCAGAATTTATTCTCAGTCTCACAATTAAGCACTGAGACAGTGATTTTAAAATTTATCTAAGGCACACCATACTTTAGATTTAAGCATTTTAGATTAGCTTTTCTAAACCTAAACCTGGGTTCAGTAACATTGATTCTGAAATTAACTCTGAATTACTTAAAACTTACTCTCTTTTGGTGAGTTTGTTTTCCATTTATATTCGAAGTTGTGACTAGTCTTGGATAGTACCCTTTTTGATTCATACAAACCTGACTGGCTTCTTGATTCATACAAACCTCACTGGCTTCTTGATTCATACAAACCTCACTGGCTTCTTGATTCATACAAACCTTCTGGCTTCTTGATTCATACAAACCTTACTGGCTTCTTGAATTCATACAAACCTTACTGGCTTCTTGATTCATACAAAAATTACTGGCTTCTTGATTCAACCCAAAACCCTTTCTGGCTTCTTGATTCTTTAAACCAAAATGTTTTATTCATACAAACCTCACTGGCTTCTTGATTCATACAAACCTCACTGGCTTCTTGATTCCAAAAAACCTTTCTGGCTTTTTGATTCATAAAAAACCTCACTGGCTTCTTGATTTCATAACAAACCTCACTGGCTTCTTGATTCATACAAACCTCACTGGCTTCGTTCATACAAACCTCACTGGCTTTTGATTCATACAAACCTCACTGGCTTCTTGATTCATACAAACCTCACTGGCTTCTTGATTCATTTTCAAACCTCACTGGCTTTTTTTCATACAAATCTTACTGGTTCTTGATTCATACAAACCTCACTGGCTTCTTGATTCATACAAACCTCACTGGCTTCTTGATTCAAACAAACCTCACTGGCTTTATTCATACAAACCTCACTGGCTTCTTGATTCATACAAACCTCCCGGCTTTTGATTCATACAAACCTCACTGGCTTCTTGATTCATACAAACCTCACTGGCTTCTTGGTTCATACAAACCTCACTGGCTTCTTATTCATAAAATCTTACTGGCTTCTTGGGTTCATACAAACCTTACTGGGTTTTTGATTCATACAAAAAACCCCCCTGGCTTCTTTATTCCCCAAAAAAAATTTCTGGCTTCTTGATTCATCCCTTACTGGCTTCTTATTCAAAAACCCCACTGGCTTCTTGATTCATACAAACCTTACTGGCTTCTTATTCAAAAACCTTATGGCTTTTTGATTCAAAAAAACCTCACTGGCTTCTTTATTCAAAAAACCTACTGGCTTCTTGGTTCCTACAAACCTCACTGGCTTTTATTCATAAAACTTTTTTTGGTTCTTGATTCATACAAAAATTACTGGCTTCTTTTAATTCATTAAAAAACCTTACTGGCTTCTTGATTCCTTTCAAACCTCACTGGCTTCTTTATTCATATAAATCTTACTGGCTTCTTGATTCATACAAACCTTTTTTTCTTATTTTTACCCCTCCCCTTTGGGGGTTTTTTTTTTAAAAAAAATTTATTTGGTTTTTGATTTTAAAAACCTTTAAAATTTTTTCT
>WNWK01019795.1:0-37062 GCA_009830355.1 Cherax destructor | reverse complement strand
CCTTAAGATAATCTCAATTCCATATTATCATTCAAGAATCTTAACACCTGTAACAATCTAAGATCTAATATCATTATATAATAATTTAAACAGTAAAATTTCATCATATTGTAATTTTGAAAATAATTTTTAACTAGAATAAACTCAATAAATTTCTCTAATATTAAGTACATAGTTTTTAAGGACTAGAATAAGCTGCCCCTAATGCCATGGCATGTCAGTGGCTCTCCTGGTACTTCAGTTTATGATTGTAACTACAAATATCTATGTAAATTGCAACGAAATAAAATTTACATTACTTTACTTTACAACGTATATAAATGCTCTGGAAAACGTACAAAGGAGGATGACTAAGTTGATCCCATGTATCAGAAATCTTCCCTATGAGGATAGACTGAGGGCCCTGAATCTGCACTCTCTAGAAAGGCGTAGAATTAGGGGGGGATATGATTGAGGTGTATAAATGGAAAACAGGAATAAATAAAGGGGATGTAAATAGCGTGCTAAAAATATCTAGTATTGACAGGACTCGCAGCAATGACTTTAAGTTGGATAAATTCAGATTCAGGAAGGTTATAGGAAAGCATTGGTTTGGTAATAGAGTTGTGGATGAGTGGAACAAACTCCCGAGTACAGTTATAGAGGCTAAAACGTTGTGTAGTTTTAAAAATAGGCTAGATAAATATATGAGTGGGTGCGGGTGGGTGTAAGTTGGTTCTGACTAGCTTGTGCTACTAGGTTAGATGCCGTGCACCTTCCTTAAGTGAATGTAACCTGGCCTGGATGGGTCGGGGCATTGGCTTAAGCCGGTGGGAGACTTGGACCTGCCTCGCATGGGCCAGTGGGCCTCCTGCAGTGTTCCTTCTTTCTTATATTCTTATGTTCTTAACGTGATGCGTAGATCATGACAGAGGCTGACACATTACCGTTGATAGCTTACTACAACGTGATGCGCAGATCATGGCAGAGGCTGACACATTACCGTTGATAGCTAAATACGACTTCGCTGGGAGTCAGCTGGTTGTACTGTAGTAGAGATTCCATCAGCAGTGCCTTGATACCGATGAAGGGCTTTCAATCCAAGCAATTGGAACTAGCCTCCCATTCCTTGAATTAAATTTATTTCCCATTCCCCAAACGCTTACGACTCCGACAGGTTTGCCTCTTAAAAAATAAAACTAATAATACTCTGGGAGCAAAGATCACTGAGAACTCAATGAAATTAAGAAATTATGTTTTAGACACACCCATAACTCCCCCCACCTCACACAACAATCCCATCATCCCTGCTTATTCTATATGCAAGCTCTATGAGAAAGAGAAATAGCACGACCTTTACCATTATACTGTTGAGTGTACAGTTGTCAGTGACTCACTCCCTGGTGGAAAGGGGTACTTGCAACTGTGAATACTATATCTACTCCAGGCCCAGCACCTCTGCTGTTTCTCATCCTCATAGCAGACATAGATAAAAACACCCAGCACACTTTTGTATCATCATTTGCAGATGACACTAAAATAAGCATGAAAGTCACTACGGTAGAGGACACTGAAAAATTACAGGAGGACATAAGCAAGGTCTTCCAATGGGCAGTGGAGAACAACATGACGTTCAATGGTGATAAGTTTCAGCTGCTTAGGTATGGAAAAAATGAAGAACTCAAAAGGAACACTATATACAAAACGCAAGAGGGTCACCACATAGAACGAAAGGAACACGTAAAGGACTTGGGAATAATTATGTCTGCTGATCTGTCGTTTAAAGACCATAACAAGACAAAGATCACAACAGCCAGGAAGAGGACGGGGTGGGTATTGAGAACTTTCAAAACAAGGAAATAATGCCGATGGTGACACTATTCAAATCGCTAGTGCTCCCTCACTTAGAATACTGCTCAGTGCTGACGGCCCCGTTCAGGGCAGGAGAAATAGCAGAGCTGGAACAAATCCAGAGATCGTTTACGGCTCACATTGAGCCATTGAAACATCTAAATTATTGGGAACGCCTTCAAGTCTTGAACATGTACTCATTGGAGCGGAGGAGAGAGATACATGATAATATATACATGGAAAGTACTTGAGGGCCTGGTCCCAAATCTGCACACTGCCATAACAACATACTGGAGTGAGAGATATGGGAGAAAGTGTAAAATAAACCCAGTGAGGAGCAGGGGTGCGGTGGGGACAATACGGGAGCACTGTATTAACATCCGGGGTCCCAGACTATTCAACATCTTACCAGAAGATATCCGAAACACGGCTGGAACCAGTGTAGAAGCCTTCAAGAGGAAACTGGACAAATATCTTCACCAGGTGCCAGATCAACCAGGCTGTGATGGATATGTGGGGCAGCGGGCCTCCAGCAGCAACAGCCTGGTTGACCAGGCAAGCACCAGACGAGCCTGGCCCATGGCCGGGCTCAGAGAGTAGATACTCTCGAAACTCTTCAAAGGTATATCAAAGGTATATCCTTGTCCTCCCTAAATTGGCCACTACTCATTAGCAGCCTAGCGATGCCCAAGTCGTAAGTGCATATTGCATATCTATATATATGTATGTCAAAATACAACAGTGAAAATAGGAAATAAAACGTGAGCGCTTGCATGTGCTTACACACATATCTTCATAGGAATAGTAAGAAGAGGCAAGAGAAGCACATTTTAAATTAATTTTTTAAACCCTGGAGGTGACATCTCACTCGGCTATACTGGAAGGGAACCTATGATACTCCCGTAGCGGATGAACCCTTGCTTATTTTGTAAATGCTTGACGATATTCTCATTGCCCCACTGAAGTCTCTCAGCTCAGGCTGACACTACTGAAGTCTCTCAGCTCAGGCTGACACTACTGAAGTCTCTCAGCTCAGGCTGACACTACTGAAGTCTCTCAGCTCAGGCTGACACTACTGAAGTCTCTCAGCTCAGGCTGACACTACTGGTCACAGACCGGGCCGCGGGGGCGTTGACCCCTGGAACTCTCCCCAGGTAAACTACTGAAGTCTCCCAGCTCTAGCTGGCAGATTTCAACATACTACTGTATGAGACCCATCCTGCGTGGTGGAATACGACAGGAAAACATAGCTAGCTTTTGTTCCCACTGTGTAATAATTATCATATAGAATAGGGTTGCAGCACACTGCTTATGTATCCAATTTTGTTAAAAAAAAATTCCAAGTGACAAACATTCGCACAGTTTCAGGAAAATAAATACAAGACCTTGAAGTCTTGCTTAAGGACTCCTGATCCTATAAACTGGAGCTATCTTCCCATTCCTTGGATCAAGCCTGATTACCTCCCATTTTCAGGCGATGAATAACGCTAACGGGTTGTTTAAAAAAAAATAACCACACTAGGTTACTCGTAGCTCAAAAAAAAAAAATTAACACCCACACTAGGTTACTAGTAGGTCAAAAAACCAGTACCCACACTAGGTTACTGGTAGGTCAAAAAAACAGTACCCACACTAGGTTACTCGTAGCTCTCAATAAGCACACTAGGTTACTGGTAGCTCAAAAAACCAGTACCCACACTAGGTTACTGGTAGCTCTCAATAAGCACACTAGGTTACTGGTAGGTCGACGTTAGTGATTGAACACACGTTTGCATCATGAGACTGATCATCATGTACTTCACGTTATGTGATTCTCAATCACCATGGCATATGAAAGGGTTCCTTCAAGGTTAACGCCTTAATGCTGATCAGGGGCTCTTTATCCAAGGAACTAGAGCTGCGCTTAAGTCTAGCCTGATTACCTCACCTCCAGGCACTGTATTACTGTCATACTATGACAACTTTGTACATGAATGGTACGCAGTACTGACAACATCAAGACTTAGACACATGTACAACATCTGGGTACCTCTATTGTAGACGTTTCACAATCCAGTGACTTTATTAATACAAGGACATAATGTGAAGAATGTAGAACTATATACAAAAGACGAGGTAATCACTGCCTCAGTCTTGGAGTTGAAGATCACCGTAGTGTTCAAGACTACGGTGATCTTCACCACCACCAAGACTGACTAGTGGATAATGTTTATATTTATACACATTGCTTTTGTCCTTGAGGTATAATTCTCAATATATATACATGATATATATATATATATATATATATATATATATATATATATATATATATATATAAATCATTGTGTACTGCGCTGTATATGTCAGCTGTGTGTAGGAGTAAGGTTAGAGGGTGGAGTCTGTATAAGTTTTAAGTAATTCTATTGTTTGTCATATTTGCTTAATTTTGTCTGTGGAAATATTCTGTAGTTTGCACGGTGCCATTGTAGACAACTTGTTCTTTCGTTTTGTTAATTGTTTATAGATATTTAAATCTATGTAAATCCGTACATAAAGTTTTAAATAAAAAATAAAATAAAAAACGTCTACAAATAAAGATACCCAGATGTTGTACATGTGTCTAATTCTCGATCACAACTTAGTAGCAGATATAGGATATACAGCTCAGACGTGTGTGCTGTACGGACCAGTCTGCCCTTAGGAATGCAATATTTGCTGCTGAAAAAATATATATATATATATATATATATATATATATATATATATATATATATATATATATATATATACACGTACATATATACTTCAGAACTATAATAATATAAAAATAATAACCTTTATTTCTACAAGTACATGATACAACTTATACAAACCTACCTACCTACCATCAATAACATACTAGATAGAAAGCCCCTGATTATGCAGAACATTTCGGGCAACTTAGGTTAATTTTGTCCCCAGGATGCGACCCACACCAGTCGGCTAACACCCAGGTACCTACTTACTGCTAGGTGAACAGGGTCAGAAGGTATCTCAAGGAAACACGCCCCAATGTTTCCATCCGTACCGGGGATCGAACCCTAATCTGCATACAAATCACTCCCTATGAAAACCAAGACAGGCAGACGCCTGGTTTTCTTCAAGAGGGAGCTGGACAGATACCTAAAGTCAGTGCCGGATCAGCCGGGTTGTTCGTACGTTGGACTACGTGATGCCAGCAGTAACAGCCCCGTTGATCAGGTCCTGATCCACCAGGAGGCCTGGTCATGGACCGGGCCGCGGGGGCGTTGATCCCCGGAATACCCTCCAGGTAGACGGATTTCTGTGACCCGAGCTACGGGACATGTAAACCTGATATACTGGCACAGAAGCACCCTACACCTTGCAACTATGTTCCTCTCTCTCTCTCCACGACCATGTTATTGTCTGTACTAGGTTTGATGTTTGCATGAATACCCAGCTGCTTGTGGTCAAGCAGGTTCTGAAGTGCCGCTTTAGACATGGTGTCTAGGATTACCTGGACACCACGCTGCTAGACGTGTCACCTTCGTTTTAGTTGGTTATTTATGGTTAAATAACGAGGTAGGTGTGGTATTAGTACCGAGTCCTGCTGAACTACATAGTTATAAAACCACGATACCCTGGATACCTTATGCGCCTCTGTAATTTTTTGACTACCCCCCAAATCATGGGTATATAGTATTTGAGGTGCACAATAAAACTGTCAAATTAGTTAAATATTAATTTGTAGATGAATGGTTCAGAGAACCGATAAGCTGATAAATTAGTCACATATGCAACACTTGGGTATCTTTATTGAGGAAACGTTTCGCCACACAGTGGCTTCATCAGTCCAATACAAAGTAGAAAGGTGTAAGGAGAGGAGGAGTTTGAGGTAATCAGTCCCTCGGCCTGGAGTCGATGTGTTCAGTCCATCAATCTTGTAGAAAGTACAGCATAGGGCAATATAAGTTGCTTATATATTGTAGTCAGGTGAGACGAAGCATGAGAAACACATGGACTCCAGGCCGAGGGACTGATTACCTCAAACTCCTCCTCTCCTTACACCTTTCTACTTTGTATGGACTGATGAAGCCACTGTGTGGCGAAACGTTTCCACAATAAAGATACCCAAGTGTTGTATATGTGTCTAATTTATTAAATATTCATTTTTTATCATTTTGTACAATTTTACTTAACACGAAGAAAAAGTATTTTTTTATTACAATGAGCATTCTGAAATTAAACCTATGACTAGAAAACGAATATAAACGGTTTAAAATGAAAACAGTTTTCTCTGGTCAACCAGCCTGTTGCCGGTGGCGGTCCGCTGACCCCCACATCCATCACAGCTTGTTTGATCTAGCACTTGGTAGAGATACCTTGAGGCCTGGTCACAGACCGGGCCGCGGGGGCGTTGAACCCCGGAACTCTCTCCAGGTATACGACACATGTATATTTAATATCTCCATAGACATGTGGTATACAGCGCTGCTTATATTTTTTAATAACGTTTACGAAAGACCGCCAAAATATAATGATGTTGAAGCAACAAGCACAGTTACTCAGCCCCAGGTTGAAGCTGCAGTTATGACACAATTCTAAGTGAATATAATAATGGTACACAATACCGAGAAGTTGATAAGTGCAACAGTTAGGTATTTTATTCTGAAACATTTTGCTTACATAGTAGGTTTCTTGAGCTGACTCCCCTGCAACAATGTGACCACATCTACTTCATTACCGCTGTAACTTGCTCAGCTATCACAACTTTGGGGCCCAGTCCCTGAACCCATTATGTACCTCTGTAATCTTTTGACTACCGCCCACACCATGGGTATGGGGTGCATAATAAAGATATTAAAGTAAACTAACTATCCCCTGCAACATCTGGGTATCTTTATTGCAGATGTTTCACCATCCAGTGAATTTATGAATACAAATTCAGGGACATAACTGAAAGACAGTAGAACTATATACAAAAGATGAGGTAATCAGTCCCTTGGAGTTGGTGAAGAGTATTGATAAAGTCACTGGAGGGCGAAACGTCTACAATAGATACCCAGATGTTACACACGTGTCTAATTCTTAATATTGTTGGTAATATATACTATACACATATATTACTGACAATACATGGAACAACTTATAAAACAGTACTGCAGAGCAGTACTGTTTTATATGTAAAACATATATGTAAAACAGTACTGCAGAGCAGTACTGTTTTATATGCGGTTGGCCGCATAGAGTGGTTGACGATTTTCAATTCAATTACTGGTAACATTTCTGTTTTTGCTTTTGCTTTCCAAAATATTAGTGGTATAAGATAAATATGAGTACCCTTTACCCCCCATAGTTAGAAATTTAATTTATCAGAATTTTTTTCACGTGGTAAATTTACAGAAAAATGCATTATCCTGCCTCAGCTCATTTTAAAAGCCTAGTCTTATGTAAAATACCAACACCTTCCCTGGGATGCGACCCACACCAGTCGGTTAACGCTTACTTAAGAACATAAGAACATAAGAAAGAAGGAACACTGCAGCAGGCCTACTGGCCCATGCGAGGCAGGTCCAAATCTCCCACCGGCTTAAGCCAATGCCCCGACCCATCCAGGTCAGGTTACATTCACTTAAGGAAGGAGCTCGGCATCTGACCTAGTAGCACAAACTAGTCAGGTCTAACTCACACCCACCCGCACCCACTCATATATTTATCTAGCCTATTTTTAAAACTACACAACGTTTTAGCCTCTATAACTGTACTCGGGAGTTTGTTCCACTCATCGACAACTCTATTACCAAACCAATGCTTTCCTATATCCTTCCTGAATCTGAATTTATCCAACTTAAAGCCATTGCTGCGAGTCCTGTCAATACTAGATATTTTTAGCACGCTATTTACATCACCTTTATTTATTCCTGTTTTCCATTTATACACCTCAATCATATCCCCCCTAATTCTACGCCTTTCTAGAGAGTGCAGATTCAGGGCCCTCAGTCTATCCTCATAGGGAAGATTTCTGATACATGGAATCAACTTAGTCATCCTCCTTTGTACGTTTTCCAGAGCATTTATATCCATTCTGTAATACGGTGACCAAAACTGTGCAGCATAATCTAGATGAGGCCTCACCAAGGATATATAGAGTTGAAGAACAACCTGAGGACTCCTATTATTTATGCTTCTTGATATGAAGCCAAGGATTCTGTTCGCTTTATTGCGAACACTTATGCACTGCTGTCTTGGTTTTAGATTACTGCTAACCAGAACTCCTAAATCCTTTTCGCAATCAGTAGTATTAAGACCTACATTATTTAGTTTATATGTGGCATGGTTATTGTCCTGTCCAATATTTAGAACTTTGCATTTATCTATATTAAACTGCATCTGCCACTTCTCCGACCACTGCATCAGTCTATTCAAATCTTCCTGGAGTGCTCTAATGTCCTCATTTGAATGAATTGGACGGCCTATTTTGGTGTCATCGGCAAACTTGCTTATGTCGCTATTTATTCCCTCATCTATGTCGTTTATGTAGATTGTGAACAACAAGGGGCCCAATACTGACCCCTGTGGAACACCGCTTGTGACACTTCCCCACTCTGATTTCTCCCCATTTATGCAAACTCTCTGCTGCCTATTTGTCAACCATGCCTCTATCCAGGAAAAAATTTCTCCTCCTATTCCGTGTGCCTTAATTTTCCTCAATAGTCTCTGATGTGGGACTCTATCAAAAGCCTTACTGAAGTCCATATACACAATATCATATTCATTACCATGATCTACCTCCTCAAATACCTTAGTGAAAAAAGTTATTAAATTTGTAAGGCAGGAGCGCCCTTTTGTAAAACCGTGCTGAGATTCGTTGATTAATTTATGCTTTTCAAGATGGCTGCGAATTGCCTCGGCAATTATTGATTCCATAAATTTTCCCACTATGGAGGTTAGGCTTATTGGTCTATAGTTCGAAGCTAAGGACCTGTCACCTGCTTTGAAAATAGGTATTACATTTGCCATTTTCCACTTATTTGGCACCATGCCAGTTTACTTGTAGATAAATGGTTCAGATAACCGACAAGTTTATAATTGCGAACACAGCAACCTCTTGGGATCCTGATACAAGGAATTATACGCTTGCTTAACCTAGTCATAACCTACTGCCACCTGTGGATGTGTCCATGGTGAGGATACCACCTGTCTACAGTGCATATGAAGGGGTAAGCCAGTGGAAGGCCTCGGTCAGATGACCAAAAGCTCCAGCTGTGGGTCATCATATGACTAAGACCCGCGTCAGGAAACACTTGTTCTGCTTCCTGACAAACCTCACCTAACCCCATGTTATACTTTGATCAAGACTGATAAACTGAACACATCGACTCCAGGCTGAGGGACTGATTACCTCAAACTCCTCATCTTCCACCATTCGTAACCCATACCAAGGGTGGTAACTGAACTCGTGGCGAGTGAGTGGTAAAACTCCAGGCCAGTGCGTTAACCACTGGGCCAGCTGGCTACAATAAGATTCATCCAACTAGGCACCATTCATCTATGTACCGGACTGAGGAAGCCACTTGTTGGCGAAACGTTTCCACAATTAAGATACCTAAGTGGTGCACCACTGCACTTACTGCTAGAGAAACACCCTTCCTCTCCTCCCGTCCCAGTGTCGAACCCGAGTCCTTCGGCTGTGACCCGAGGCTACAACTTACGAGGTCTAATTTAAGCATATCGATAAAAGAGGGATTCAAGTCTAAAAAACGAAATTGTACATCTCACTACCACAAGAACGTGGTAGCATACACGGAAATTAAATATTTAACACTCAGTATTGTATCAACCTTGGTAATGGATACCAAAAAGTAGTTTAAAGAGACACGTGAGCACACGCTAAGACATTAAAAAACGTTTCGGTCTTGGGATCTTGATCACCTCTTAACACAGACCGAAACGTTTTCTAATATATATATCTGAAAGTTTGCTCCTGGGAACATTATGGTTTAGCTTCAAAAGCTCCAATCAATTTGTCAGCATACGCAACCAAAACTCTGGAAAGGTTACTCATAATGCATGGATACGTTTTGGGCAACGAAGAGAACAAGACTGCCATATTAATGAAGAGGATAGTTCCAGGGACACGGATTGTGTTCCTGGTTTCAATGTGTCATTCATTTGGTACATTTTTATCGGCTGTGCTCCGCTGTTTTCGTGGATTATCGCAGTTTCTTTTGCGTGTTAGAAGCTTTAGAAGTGTGTTTTGATGGCATATATATGACATGAAGTGTTTTGATGGCATATATATGACATGAAGTGTGTTTTGATGGCATATATATGACATGAAGTGTGTTTTGATGGCATATATATGACATGAAGTGTGTTTTGATGGCATATATATGACATGAAGTGTGTTTTGATGGCATATATATGACATGAAGTGTGTTTTGATGGCATATATATGACATGAAGTGTGTTTTGATGGCATATACATGACATGAAGTGTGTTTTGATGGCATATATATGACATGAAGTGTGTTTTGATGGCATATACATGACATGAAGTGTGTTTTGATGGCATATACATGACATGAAGTATGTTTTGATGGCATATACATGACATGAAGTGTGTTTTGATGGCATATACATGACATGAAGTGTGTTTTGATGGCATATACATGACATGAAGTGTGTTTTGATGGCATATATATGACATGAAGTGTGTTTTGATGGCAGATACATGACATGAAGTGTGTTTTGATGGCATATATATGACATGAAGTGTGTTTTGATGGCATATACATGACATGAAGTGTGTTTTGATGGCATATATATGACATGAAGTGTTTTGATGGCATATAAATTGTGCCAGTGAACAGATAAAGTACATCCCACCAGCGCTTGGAACTAATCTAGCAAATAATACACTGAGGCGAAAAAGGATAAAAAGTGTACAATATCATAGCGCCGTATGCAAAAAAAAAAATACATTTTTTTGAGAGGAAAGTCTCCCTGATAATAGAATGTAATACATAGTGATACAGTGTATTGATGAGGTGTCCGGGTTCGACTCCCGGCGAGGGGTAGAAACATTGGACGTGTTTCCTTACACTGGTTGTCCATGTTCACCCATCTACCTGGAGGGCATTCCGGGGATCGACGTCCCCGCGGCCCGGTCTATGACCAGGCCTCCCGGTGGATCAGGGCCTGATCAACGAGGCTGTTACTGCTGGCTGCACGTAGTCCAAAGTACGAACCACAGCCCGGATGATCTGGCATTAACTTTAGGTATCTTGAAGACAACCAGAGGTCTACTGGTAATGCCCCTTATGGCTGGTGGGAGGCTGTTGAACAGTCTTGGGCCCCGGACACTTATTGTTTTTTCTTTTAGTGTACCAGTGGCGCCCCTACTTTTCACAGGGGTACGTTGCACCGTCTGCCAAGTCTTTTGCTTTCGTATGGAGTGATTTCTGTGTGCATATTAGGAACCAGTCCCTCCAGAATCTTCCAGGTGTAGATTATATCTCTCTCTCGCCTGCGCTCCAGTGAATATAAGTCAAGTGCTTCCAGGCGTTCCCAGTAGTTAAGGTGTTTGATGGAACTTATACGTGCAGTAAAGGTTCTCTGTACATTCTCTAGATCTGCAATTTCACCTGCCTTGAATGGGGATGTTAATGTACAGCAGTATTCTAGCCTAGAGAGAACAAGTGATTTAAAAAGGATCATCATTGGCTTGGCATCTCTTGTCTTGAATGTTCTCATTATCCATCCTATCAGTTTCCTTGCAGTTGTAATAGTGGCATTGTTGTGGTCCTTGAAGGTGAGGTCTTCGGACATTACCACACCCAGGTCCTTCACATTACTTTTCCGCTCTATTGTGTGATTGGAGTTTGTAATATACTCAGTTCTAGCTATTATTTCCTCCAGTTTTCCATAACGGAGTAGTTGGAATTTGTCTTCATTGAACATCATATTGTTCTCTGTTGCCCATTGGAAAACTTGGTTTATATCTTCTTGGAGATTTGCCGTGTCCTCAATGGATGACACTCATGCAGATCCTAATATCGTCTGCAAAGGATGACACAGTGCTGTGGTTACATCCCTGTCTATGTCTGATATGAGAATGAGGAACAGGATACCTAGGTGTTAGTCGACTGGTGTGGGTCGCATCCTGGGACAAATAGGAGTCCCTCGCCTGGAGTCGATGTCTTAAGTTAAATCAATCTTGACACGAGTCTGCTGATGATAGAGCAACATGGCACTGCTAGGTCCTAGCCCAATAAAATCGACGAGTGCAGATGAGTAACATGCCTGTCTCGCGATTAGCGTACAGAAAATCAAGCCTTTACCACTCCTTGCGCTCAATAACCCACATGGGTTTAGCACTTCACATGAGCAAATCATTGTGAGACGGTCGGATCAATACCTGCCCTTGCAGCTGTGCAGCATTAGGCTGTGTAGAGGGCTAGTTTTCCGACAATGTCGGCACATTCCAATTTAGTGCCAAATATTACGAAAACTCACGGCGATAATCCAATACCAGTATAACCTTCGACTGTTTTAAGACCTATATATACCTCGACACAGCACAAATTAAAAAAAAAACTGTTAATGCCTAGTCACTCACTTTAATGTACTATGCAATATCCTCGCTACTTTCCGGTTAAAAGTGGCTCAGAGAATACTTGTTTTTGTGGTGTCAATATCCTGTACTATAATCAAGACTTTTTTTAACTACGGCTGTTTCCCGACAAGGTTAGGCTAAGTAAGGTTTGTCAGGAAACTACAAGTGTTTCCTGACGCTGGTCTTAGTCACATGACGAACCACAGCTGGAGCTTTTGGTCATCTGACCGAGGCCTTCCACTGGTTTACAACTCCACCCCTATAAAAATTATGGTCAATGGCACGTTTCCACCCACGCCAAGAACTGAACACCGGACTCTCAGTGTGTGAGGCGAGTGCGTTGGCAACCAAGCCACGGAACACCGTGACTATACCTTTGCTCTGAAACATGACCAGTTTAATCTTAAAGTCGCCGCAAGCCCCAAGTAACCGTAGATCCGTAGTTGATACAGGTCCCTGGTCGCGATAGGTCCTTAAACTGCTGGTAATCCCCCCTCCTTTTGTATGATGGGAGGCGGTTGAAAAGCCTTGGCCTGGCGCATTTATGACTGCCTGGGAGGTGTAAGTCTCTCCCAAACACAGTTTTTTGCAGCTTTTACACGGTATATAACCCGTACTCCCAAAGTATAAGTCGATTTATTGCATACTGTTTCAGCAAATTTTTCGATTTAATTTATTTAGGTTAGAAGATAAGAACAAATATGAAGCAGGAAATGAGAATACACTGCGCGAACTCTACAACAGTCAGATAATCACTTAATTCCTGGGAACGCTTGAAGTACCTTAAACTATATACGCTTTAGAACGTAAGACATCATAATTTACACCTGGAAAATCTCAGAGGGGATTAATAAGTAAGTTTATTCACGTATACACAAATAGTTGAAGACTCCTATGAGTCAAAGGGATGTTAGGAAGTATTTCTTCAGTCATAGAGTTGTCAGAAAGTGGAATAGCCTAGAAAGTGACGTAGTGGAGGCAGGAACCATACATAGTTTTAAGACGAGGTTTGATCAAGCTCATGGAGCAGGGAGAGAGAGGACCTAGTAGCAATCAGTGAAGAGGCGGGGCCAGGAGCTATGAATCAACCCCTGCAACCACAAATAGGTGAGTTACAGATTATCATACATAGCAGCATGTGTAGAAAACCTAGGATAACCCAAAATCGCACAGAAATCATTTCCTACGAAAACAAAAGACTTGGCAGACGATACAAAATACTCGTGATGGTAAGAGACCCAACTCTCCCTCCTTCATACAGACCTCTGGTGACCTTCAAGGAACTATACTAGTCAGCTCCTAGTCAGTCAAGCTGTGGTGCCTAGGCCACTGCAAAACGCAAGAGGGTCACCACATAGAACGAAAGGAACACGTAAAGGACTTGGGAATAATTATGTCTGCTGATCTGTCGTTTAAAGACCATAACAAGACAAAGATCACAACAGCCAGGAAGATGACGGGGTGGGTATTGAGAACTTTCAAAACAAGGGAAATAATGCCGATGGTGACACTATTCAAATCGCTAGTGCTCCCTCACTTAGAATACTGCTCAGTGCTGACGGCCCCGTTCAGGGCAGGAGAAATAGCAGAGCTGGAACAAATCCAGAGATCGTTTACGGCTCACATTGAGCCATTGAAACATCTAAATTATTGGGAACGCCTTCAAGTCTTGAACATGTACTCATTGGAGCGGAGGAGAGAGAGATACATGATAATATATACATGGAAAGTACTTGAGGGCCTGGTCCCAAATCTGCACACTGCCATAACAACATACTGGAGTGAGATATATGGGAGAAAGTGTAAAATAAACCCAGTGAGGAGCAGGGGTGCGGTGGGGACAATACGGGAGCACTGTATTAACATCCGGGGTCCCAGACTATTCAACATCTTACCAGAAGATATCCGAAACACGGCTGGAACCAGTGTAGAAGCCTTCAAGAGGAAACTGGACAAATATCTTCACCAGGTGCCAGATCAACCAGGCTGTGATGGATATGTGGGGCAGCGGGCCTCCAGCAGCAACAGCCTGGTTGACCAGGCAAGCACCAGACGAGCCTGGCCCATGGCCGGGCTCAGAGAGTAGATACTCTCGAAACTCTTCAAAGGTATATCAAAGGTATAAACTGCTTGTATTATATTAAGCCTTCGCAGAAGGCTCAGTCTAACACACAAGCTAAGTTAATACTGGACACACTGGAAGAAACCAAGTAATTTTAAATAATCCTCAGCCTTGATATATATTCAGTCTTAGCCTTGACAGCTGCTCGGATTCAAACACATACACCCCAACTATGCAGATGTGATGGCAGACGGCAAGCAGGTGTTGTGGGACTACACGTGTGCATCCACACTGGCTGATACCTATCTCCAATACACCAGGGAGGAATTAGGGACAGCTACCAGCTTCAGGGAGTCCCAAACGTCTAGAAAATACGGTGAACTTGCCCATCATTATATGTTTGTTCCTATAGGCTCAAGAGACTCTTGGCCCATTGGAAAAGAGTACATCTAAGTTCCCTAAAGAGCCAGGCAAAAGACTCATCAAGGTAAACTAGGGATCCCAGTGCAGCTAGTGTTCTATTCCTGCGACTCAGCGCTGCGGTTCAGAGGGGTAATGCCCGCTGTATCCTGAGTATGCGCCCCAGCTCTGAGCAGCTGGATAAGATATTCGTATTGTAATCTGTAATAAACACGTGGCAATATGTACTTTAAATATATCCCTTAAACCTCATGTACTGTATATGCCGTCTATGTATCAGCTATGTATTTTTTAAGTCTTTTGTACCATATTATGTAATAAAATATACGTATTGGTAAAAAAATAAGATGGGGTGGTAGGGAAAGTGGAATATTCAAATAGAAGCGCTTCAGCAAGAAATCCAAATATTTTCACTTGAAGTCTTTTTATCCATATATATATATATATATATATATATATATATATATATATATATGTCGTGCCTAATAGGTAAAACTGGTCAATTAGCAGGAACTCATTTAAAATTAAGTCCTTTCAAAAAATTTATCTTATACGTTTAAAGATTTTTTTTTTCATTTATGCTAATGTAAAAATTTATAATTTTGTACCAGAAGAAACTTAGAAAACTTACCTAACCTTATTATAACAAGCTCAATTTAATTTAGCCTAATCCAACTAAATATATTTTAGATACGTTTACAATAATTTAATAATAAACAAACACAATGAAATATATTTTTTTTCGTTAGGTTCAGAATGATTTTGGCGAAATTATTGCATACACAAATTTTCGCTTGTCTTGTATGGCAAGAAGAGCGTTGCTATTTAAGCCAAAATCGCAAGTTCTGCGACATTATATATACACATACATAATGGAGCATGGGAAAGGTGCTGTGGTTGGGGGGATCCTCAGAGGAGATAGAAACAATGGCCAGAATCAAATAGAAAGAGTGAAAGAAGGAATATCGTATACAACAAAAGAGGCGAATGAATTGCTAACCTAGATACTACTTCGAAGACAATGGTTTCCGGTACACTCTGATAGCTAGTTTATCGTTAAATCTACAATGGTACACCGAGGACGCTTAAGTGCGTGTGTGTGTTTGTGTAATCAAATGATTATAATGTAAAGCTAACCATGTGTTTTCTTGTTACAGGTGAGTGTAGGCTGTAGTGAAGGTGGTGGTGCCAGACTGAGGTAGAGTGCCATGTCTCGTGCTTGTTGGTGACTACATCAGGAAGAAAACAACAATCAAGGACCAGGTAATCAGGCTGAGGAAGAAAGGAGGGGAGTTCACAGGAAACAATCAAGAACTATGTGAAGAGCTCAACATGAGATTCAGGGAAGTATTTTCAGTGGAGACAGAAAAGACTCAGGGAAGCCGGAAAGTTGGGTTACATCAACAATACACTTCCATTCTGACCATGATCAGATGAAAATGCAGACTTGTCATGGGTTTCTATCCAAGGGTCAACATACTCTGAGGAGGAATGTGCCTTCCTTCACCCGGTCTTAAACAATTTCTTATTCAACAACTAGGCGGTATTGTATGACAATAATATACACCGGGTCATCACTAATCTACAGTACCTTATCATACCATCATGACTACAAGTAGTGCTACTCATCGTCAACACTCAAACCTGAAAAAATATCTGGAAAAAATTATATACAGATCCTTCCCGACTTCCGACCATCCGCACATACGACCGAAAAAAATACACTATAAATTAGAAAAATAAAAAAATATATGTACGTAAATGTAGAAATTACCCTGGTCATACGTCCGCCAGTGCTAGCCTTGGCTACATTCCATGCAGTATTTTTATTTGTAAGGCCTATGAATGATACCTACAAATAAGGAAAATCAGTTTGAGCAATGAAACAAATAAACCAGATTGATAAAAAAAAGAGAAAATGACAGAAATTTACTAGGTTAAAAGAATGTTGTACAAGTATACAGCTTCTACATGCCATGCTAACATAATTCCCAAATCCGTCCATTTCCAGATCCGACCGGTCTGTCGGAAGGGAAGTCGGAGGCAAGTCTGGCAGGATCTGTACTCAACACAAAGGTAACTAATTTGATTTCGAACGCCTTCTCTAAGTGTAATCTTACAGTAGCTACTACGATCAGACTTTAACAACAATAAACCACAAGTCGAGTTCAAACCAAAGCTGGAATTTGTCATACTACGATTCATTCTCCTAATCCAAACACGTATTCACTGTACTGAACAAAGTCAACGTATTTCCTGACGAGACAGAAGGGATCCAACACGTATTCACTGTCTGAACAGATCCAACGTATTTCACTGTAACTGAGCAGAAGGGATCCAAAGATTTCACTGTAACTGAGACAGAAGGGATCCAAACACGTATTTCACTGTAACTGAGACAGAAGGATCCAAACACGTATTTCACTGTGACTGAGACAGAAGGGATCCAAACACGTATTTCACTGTGACTGAGACAGAAGGGATCCAAACACGTATTTCACTGTGACTGAGACAGAAGGGATCCAAACACGTATTTCACTGTGACTGAGACAGAAGGGATCCTGAAGAAAACCCACGTAATGTGTCACTGTGACTGAGACAGAAGGGATCCAAACACGTATTTCACTGTGACTGAGACAGAAGGGATCCAAACACGTATTTCACTGTGACTGAGACAGAAGGGATCCAAACACGTATTTCACTGTGACTGAGATACAGAAGGATCCAACACGTATTTCACTGTACTGAGACAGAAGGGATCCAAACACGTATTTCACTGTGACTGAGACAGAAGGGATCCAAACGTATTTCACTGTACTGAGACAGAAGGAGTCAACGCACTTAATTTCCACTTCCGTACATTCCTGAAAAGGGGCTGCTGCCTTCATGCCGGGAAAGGGCCCCTCGATCCAGGGAACTAGGACTACCCTCCCCTTCCTTGGATTAAACCTGATTACCTCCCATCCCCCCCCTGGAGCTGTGCAACCCCCACGGGTTTAGCGCTTTCCCTGGCATATTAAAACGAGACCACTCTTGATAAAGCAAGCCTATATCTGATATTATTACGGTTTTAATTGTCTGGATGCAGTGGGCGACTTCCCCGTTGATTCAAAGGTCACTTGTCCAACAGGAAGTCAAAGGTATGTTGAAAAATTGTATAAAATACCGACAAGATGATTAAGACGCATGTGCAACAGTTGGGTATCTTTATTGGGGAAACGTTTCGCCTACACAGTAGGCTTCTTCAGTCACATACAGAGGCAGCAGTGTAGTAGTGAAGTGAAGATGGTGCAATCAGTCCATTAACCTTGGAGAAATAGTAGGAGAAACGCTTCAACAATAAAGATACCCAACTGTTATACATGAGTCTTAATAATCAGGAAGTCAAAGAACTACCAGGAAAGACAGTTGTGCAGTCTCATAGACAGGTGTGCAGACTTAAGACGGTGACTGCTGTCCCACCTTACTATTGTCAACATTAGTTTACACGCAACCCAACCCAGAATATGTTTACCTCTGCTCATATCTTCGTGTATCCACAAGTGGGTCATATTGTAAACATTTCTTTTTTAAATAAGTGAATACTCAGCCCCAAATGCTCTGCATAACCAAGATTTTTTGTTCGGATTTTTAACCTCGGCGGGTTATCCACCCAGGATAACCCAAGAAAGTCAGTGCGTCATCCAGGACTGTCTTATTTCCATTGTGGTCCTCATATCTCGTCCCCCAGGATGCCACCTACACCAGTCGAACTCATGAACTCATCCTTTGTAAATCGTTTATCACTAAAAAATTTACGTGTTAAATGATCACATTCTCACCATAAGAGAACAAGCCTATTAAATAATGTTATATTATTATTATTATTACTGATATTATTGACGAGTAATCGCTAAATTGCAAAAGGTCAGGCAGCCTGGGGACTGGAAGGTAATCAGGTGTGAGCTAGAGGCGATGGTAGCGCCAATTTCTAAGATCAACATAACATTACTGGACTATTAAAATACACGAATTTATGTAACCCTTCACAATGGGTAAGCGCTTCTCCAATTGAATATAAAATACACCAACTTTACTACTACTTGGCGGAACTCTGGCATTAGTTTTCAACACGGGATAATTAGTACTCGCGAAAATTGTTGCCGTGGGAGATGTTAGCGAAAATAGTACACTGATGAGAAGGTGTGCAAGAACCCCACTGGAAATAAATCACTTTGTCGATTTTTTTATCCTAGTTAAAAAGAATCGTTTTCCTTAACGAATCTGCCTGGACTGCCTGCTCATTTCTGCAACATTGCATGATGTGCTGATTGCAACAAGGCCTAGAGCTATCATTCAACTCCCACTGTGTGGTTATTTTGCTTCTCAAATATTACAATGACCTGTACATAAATAAACTTACCTGCCTAACAGGGGCCAGGAGGCCTGCAGCAGTGTTCCTTCGTTCTCGTGTATCATATGTATCAGGGTTTTGCAGTACGTCTGAGCTAATCAAGCTAAGTATTGTGTGGTGAGGTAATCAAGCAAGTATTGTGTCGTGGGGTAATCAAGCTAAGTATTGTGTGGTGAGGTAATCAAGCTAAGTATTGTGTGGTGAGGTAATCAAGCTAAGTATTGTGTGGTGAGGTAATCAAGCTAAGTATTGTGTGGTGAGGTAATCAAGCTAAGTATTGTGTGGTGAGGTAATCAAGCTAAGTATTGTGTGGTGAGGTAATCAAGCTAAGTATTGTGTGGTGAGGTAATCAAGCTAAGTATTGTGTGGTGGGGTAATCAAGCTAAGTATTGTATGGTGGGGTAATCAAGCTAAGTATTGTGTGGTGAGGTAATCAAGCTAAGTATTGTGTGGTGAGGTAATCAAGCTAAGTATTGTGTGGTGAGGTAATCAAGCTAAGTATTGTGTGGTGAGGTAATCAAGCTAAGTATTGTGTGGTGAGGTAATCAAGCTAAGTATTGTGTGGTGAGGTAATCAAGCTAAGTATTGTGTGGTGAGGTAATCAAGCTAAGTATTGTGTGGTGAGGTAATCAAGCTAAGTATTGTGTGGTGAGGTAATCAAGCTAAGTATTGTGTGGTGAGGTAATCAAGCTAAGTATTGTGTGGTGAGGTAATCAAGCTAAGTATTGTGTGGTGAGGTAATCAAGCTAAGTATTGTGTGGTGTCACTTGCCGGACGAATGTAAACAAAGACTTACCACTACCATGTCAAGGGTAGGCCTTATTTGGACATTAGTTTATTTAGGTACAGGTCCACATAAGAACAATTATCATACGTAGGATAACTCTAAAAAATCAGCCTGACTAATTTTCAATGGGGTCTTTGTAATATCATATTATTTAAAGCCTAGCAGTAAGTTACAGTAGAAATCAATCACGATTATAACCTCAGCTAAGTCAGTCAACTGTGTGAGGGGGTTGAGTAACCTCGGCTAAGTAACTCAACTGTGTGAGGGTCGGGTCAGCTGGGTTTCCTGAAGTTACTTCTCATTACCATTTTCACAAAATATCTAGACTATAAAACAAACTCAGTACTGTACAATTTAAATTATAATTAATGGCCGAAATCTACAGAGTAGCAGTCATATACCCTTCCTATAATGACCCTTCAAGAAGGGTGCCTAAATGCGGGGGATTTTTTTCTTTTATGGAGGGGGTTAAGCGCTAAACCCGTAAGGGTCATTACAGTGTCTTGGGACAATAATACTAATCTTTATTTCTACATCAATGACATACTACTATATAGAAAGCCCCTTATTATGCACAGCATTTCCCGCAAATTAGGTCACTTTTGCCCCAGGATGCGACCCACACCAGTCCACTAACACCCAGGTACCTATTTTACTGCTAGGTGAACAGGAACAGCAGGTGTCTTCAGGAAACACGTTTTAATGTTTCCACCCGTACTGAGGATCGAATCAAGGACCTCAATATGTGAGCTGAGTGCGTTGGCAGTCTAGCCAATGGGAGGTAATGACGTTGGATCCAAGGGAAAGATATCACCTCCCTAGATCAAGTCCCCCTCATCAACACCAAACCACCTCCCTAGTGAGAGGCATTATCACAGAGCGGGTGAATCTCGAATCCATGGCATGCGAGTCTTCAAACCCACAGGCCTATATGTAATTAAGATTTCTGGAGTCATGAAGAGGTATCTACACACACAAATATAGCTGGTTGGGTTGGTGTCCAAATTATACTAATTTTACAACGTAAATTTCTCTACTAGGTACCCAACGTCAGTGTCTTAGTTTCGTTTCTTTACACAAATCAGTTTTACAGGTTAAGATTTGCCTGTAAGCTTACAAATATGTTCTATATGTTAGGTTAGTTTCGATTAGGTTAATTTGGTTAGAATTCATTAGTTAGGTTTGGTTACGCTAGATTATTAGACCAGGATGTATAATCCTATAAAAATAAATATTCTTTATCATAAATAAGCAAATAAAATAACGGTAGCGATACGTCTGGAAAAAAAATAACTGGAAAACGTTCAAATATGTAAGATTGTCACTGACAGCAATGTCTCCGTATGAGTTAATGAAGGAGTATGAAGGCAGCCTTGAGATTGTGGACCCTCATCACCTTCCACTTTATATATCGCAGACGGGCGATCTTAACTATGCAAGACAACCCACGAGGGGTGGAAATCTTTAGCTCAAGTACTTTCACACTTCTCAGTGCGTCATCAGGAGCTTTGCAATGTTGCAAGAGAGCAACTAAAGCAGAGAGAGAGAGTTCTCAGAGTAGCGTAGTGCGGACGTGCCACCGGCCATGGTACTATAATGTACTATACATATGTGAACCTGTGTATATTCATTGTAAAAATTTTAACGCGTGGAAGGTAAGTGAAAACGTACATAAGAACGTGTCCAAAATTCCAATCCTACCATATTCATCATACGCAAGTGTCCAAACTTCCAAGCCTATCATATTAATTATACGCATTATTATTGTTGTTATTGTATTCCTGGGAAGCGCTAAACACGCAGAGATCACACAGCAAGTGGAGAATAGAAGACACTCAGGTTTGACCAGAGGAAGAGATGGATACCTCCAAGCTTACATCATGAGCCGTGCACCAGCATCAAGGTATTATTATTATAATCATGGGGGAACGCTAATCCCGTAGGATTATACAGCGCCTGTGGGGGGGATTCAAGGTATTCAGGCTTAATTCAGGGAGCTGGAGCACAGATCCAATTCCCTAGATCAAGAGCCCCTCACCAGTTTCAAGGAACCTCCTTGAGGGGAGCATCAAGGTAGCCCCATGAAGGTTAAACGTCAACACCCCTAAATGGTCTCAACTCACAGTGGACCGACTATATAACATGTTAGTATCCATAGCCAGACTCTGGCAAGGCGAAATTGTATCTGAGCGCCTCTGCAAAGACAGTGATTATGTATGAGTGTGGTGAAAGTGTTGAATGATGATGAAAGTATTTTCTTTTTGGGATTTTCTTTCTTTTTGGGTCACCCTGCCTCGGTGGGAGACGGCCGACTTGTGTGTGTGTGTATATATATATATATATATATATATATATATATATATATATATATATATATATATCGTGCTGAATAGGTAAAATTGGTTAATTAGCAAGAACTCATTTAAAATTAAGTCCTTTCTAAAATTTTCTCTTATACGTACATTTAAAGATATATTTTCTCATTTATGTTAATGTAATTTATAATTTTGTACCAGAAGAACCTTAGAAACTTACCTAACCTTATTATAACAAGCGCAATTTAATTTAGCCTAATCCAACTAAATATATTTTAGATAAGTTTACAATAATTTAATAATAAACAAACACAATGAAATATATTTTTTTAGTTAGGTTCAGAATGATTTTTACGAAATTATTGCATACACAAATTTTCGCTTGCTTTATTCGGCAAGAAGAGCGTTGCTATTTAAGCCAAAATCGGAAGTTTTACCTATTCGGCACGATATATATATGCAACATGTGTCTAATTTATACATTTGTTAGTACTGTAATGCCTAATATGAGACATGCTAGAACTGATTTGTGGTTACAGACACTTACGTAGTTTAAAGGCAATATTTCTCCACGAGTGGCTTCGTCAGTCTTAATGGTTTGTTGCTTTACTAGCATTAAAGCCCATCGACCATACGAGGGTCATAAAGTCCCCTGTCACCAGTACAATACTAGGGAATGAAGTAAACTCACAATATATACACAGAGATAAACCACCTTTTTCTGGGTACGCCGCAGCTAGAACTGGTGAATTTAGCTACAATAATGTCCTTATGTAAGAAGTAATTATACCTTGAGTTGCCCATTAGGTCAGACAGAACACACGCAGGTGTTCAACACACCTCCAGAGAATCTACAGAGTCGTTTTGGCACTAGGACTGCGGCCTGAGTGCCAGGAATGGCTCAACTGGAGTTGAAAGAGTCACCGCGCCCTTGCCATTAGGCTGCCCCCCCCCCCGGTCATAGGGCTGTATACGGTAATATCTTTATTTAATTACTACAAGTACATGTACAAGGTATACAGTCCTAGCTGACATCAATGACATACTACTATATAGAAAGTCCCTTGTTATGTTGAGCATTTCCCGCAAATTAGGTCCTTGTCCCAGGATGCGACCCACACCAGTCGACTAACACCCAGGTACCCATTTTACTGATGGGTGAACATAGACAACAGGTGTAAACAAACACGCCCAATGTTTCTACCCTCGCTGGGAATCAAACGCAGACCCTCTCCGTGTGAAGCGAGAGCTTTAGCGATCAGGCCACTGGGCACCGTGGTACTCCACTTGTACCAACTCTGACACTCCTTCGGGAGTCTGCCGAGTCACCACATGGAGAAGACCCGGGCCAGGACCCGTCCTGGCAAACATACATGAACATGCCCAATTTACGTCGCCTCTGCATTCGACTGAAGAAGCCTGTAGGGCAGGCGAAACGTTTCGGCAATAAAGATCTCAGATACTGTACATGTTTATAAACCTATACGGTATACAATTAACAAAGGAATCAATCAGGAAATAATAATATGCAAAGAACCTCATCCTCACTGTCTACCACCACCAAACAATAAAGGCCACACAATTGCTCGCACCACAGGTTAGGTTAGGTGAGGTTTGTCAGGAAACAGGACAAGTGTTTCCTGACACAGATCTGAGTCATATGATGACCCACAGCTGGAGCTTTTGGTCATCTGACTGAAGCCTTCCACTGGCTTACCCCTCCACCTCCTTTAAAAATTATGGTTATGATTATAACCATTGGATACATGTTAATAAGTATTCATACCACAGACTCCCTATATACAGAAGAACCATTGTGAAACAGTAGTGAACTTCCAAGCGCTTTCGTGATGTCTCACATTATCAAGGAACTAGATGTAACAAACGGCTAAGTTAGACTACAATAACAGATTGCCATCAATTTTTTAATGTAATAATAATACTTTCAAGCATATGTAACGTAACGTTAGTAAACAAATGCTAAAACGTAACAAAGTCTACCCTTGACCCTGACCTTGAGCATATAAGGCGCACCATGATTTTCCAACTTTCATTGAGAAAAAGTGCGCCTTACATGCCGGAAAATACGCTAATAATAATATTTACTAATTTATTATAAACAAACATTTCAAAAAGGTATATTAGTTGATTGTTTATTAATGTACTTAGTGAAATAACTGCACTTATGAGAAACATTACTTGTAGGATTATTAATATTACGCAAGAATCCCTAACAAGCAATGCAAGATGCACAACAACCACAGGGGGGATTAAATAATAGCTCTAGGTCTTTCGTGTTGCAATCAACACATCATCAGGAGCTTGCAATGTTGCAGAAATGAGTAAAAGATCTCAGTAGGAATGCATATGCTGAGATTATACTCATTTCTGCAACACTGCAAGCTCCTGATGATGGGTTTGCAACACGAAAGGCCTAGAGCTATTATTCAATTCCCCCTGTGGTGGTTTTGCAAATTATTAATATATTCAGACTAAGAGTGAAACCCATGAAGATTAGAGTAAGTTTGTTTAGACAGGTACACATGAGTACACTTATCATACCTAGTGTAAATTACCCAGGATAACCCAAAAAAGTCAGTGACCTATTTCCATTGTGGGAATGGAGAACAATTAAGTTCAATCCACGAAAGGAGAGGACAGATCTAAATCCTTGGATCAAGAACCCCCTCACCGGCATCAAGGCACCTTCCTCGAGGGTAAGGGGTGCATGATGAAGCTGAAACATTCACTCAGTGGTAACTCTTGACCCCCACCCCTTTAACGGGGTGCAATGACCATGAATCAGCTCTTGATTCAAGGAATTGAGACTAACCTCCCTTTCTCTGGGCCAAAACTATTGGCTTAGCGTTTCCCCATACATATAATAATAATAATTCTGGTCCCACTATCACCACATCATGAGGCCAAACAAGTGTCAGTGGCTGGCCAGAAGCCAAGACTCGACCCTTACTGTTGCAATTAAGACACTACAAATGTACCTGCATGCGATCAATGATCAAATAACTTTAATATCACGATGCTATTTTAACTAAGTGTATTTCTGACAAATTTACGTCATAACTTGTTCATATTTATATAAAAAAAATAAACGACGTACACAGAGAACTAAATAAAAGCGAGTAAAAATTAACAGCAATAAGCAACTGGCAATGACATCACACCAATCACAACCTGTGATTGGTGGGCTGCGGAGGCTAGTTCGTGACGTCACAAGTAAAAATACTGACATCACTTGTGCTGCAGCCTGTGATTGGCTGCACGTGGAGGCCAGTTCGTGACGTCATGCCTGCTGTAGCCTGTGACTGGCTGGCCGTGGAGGCTGGTATGTGACGTCACAACCCCACCACTGCGTATTCCGCTTAAAAAAATCACCAGGAAAACAATGAGAAAAAGTCGATATGGGAAAAAAGTCACTTGTATAACGGACATTGAAAAATGCAAGAAAATGAAAGGCAAGGTTTACTTACACAATAAATATACTGATATTAACTGATACCGGCATCGATTTTCGTAGCAGCTCAGCTGATTCCCCTCCCAGAGGCTTTTATTGTATATATTACTGTTATTGAACAGTTTTTGTAGTGGTGGATCTAGTATATATGTTCAGTAACACTTATTATACACGTATGTACTTACCCTGCTCCCCTTCATGCCTTTCCACGTAAAATTATTTGAAATCCTCGCAGCGAAATTTGTGTACATGTTCACTGGTGCCATTGTGAAGGTTAACTGAGCCCAGAGCAGCGGGGAGTGAGGTATATCCTCCTCCATCACTGCCTCCATACCTCCAACACTGCCTCCAACACTACCTCCAAAACTGCCTCCAACACTGCCTCCATACCTCCAACACTGCCTCCATACCTCCAAAACTGCCTCCAACACTGCCTCCATACCTCCAACACTGCATCCATACCTCCAACACTGCATCCATACCTCCAACACTGCCTCCATACCTCCAACACTGCCTCCAACACTGCCTCCATACCTCCAAAACTGCCTCCAACACTGCTCCATACTCCAACACTGCATCCATACTCCACACTGCATCCATACCTCCAACACTGCCTCCATACTCCAACACTGCCTCCATACTTCCAACACTGCTCCATACTCTCCAATCACTGCCTCATACTCCAACACTGCCTCCATACCTCCAACACTGCCTCATACCATACTCCATACTCCAACACTGCCTAACACTGCCTCCATACCTCCAACACTGCCTCTCATACCTCCAACACTGCCTCCAACACTGCCTCCATACCTCAACACTGCCTCCATACTTCAACACGCCAACACTGCCTCCATACATCATGCTCCATACTCCAACACTGCCTCATACTTCCAACACTGCCTCCTATACCCAACACTGCCTCATACTCTCCAACACTGCTTCCATACTCCAACACTGCCTCCATACTTCCAACACTGCTCCATACTCAACACTGCATCATACTCTCCAACACTGCATCCATACCTCCAACACTGCCTCCATACCTCCAACACTGCCTCCATACCTCCAACACTGCCTCCATACCTCCAACACTGCCTCCATACCTCCAACACTGCCTCCATACCTCCAACACTGCCTCCATACCTCCAACACTGCCTCCATACCTCCAGCACTGCCTCCATACCTCCAACACTGCCTCCATACCTCCAACACTGCCTCCATACCTCCAACACTGCCTCCATACCTCCAACACTGCCTCCATACTCTCAACACTGTCCCATACTTTCAACACTGTCTCCATACCTCAACACTGCTCTCATACCTCCAGCACTGCTTCCATACCTCCAACACTGCCTCCATACTCAACACTGCCTCCATACTTCCAACACTGCCTCCATACTTCAACACTGCCTCCATACCTCCAACACTGCCTTCCATCCCTCAACACTGCTCCATACCTCCAACACTGCTCTCATACCTCCAACACTGCCTCCATCCCTCCAACACTGCCTCCATCCCTCAACACTGCCTCCATACTCAAAACTGCTTCCATACCTCCAACACTGCTCTCCATACCTCATCATGATCCATACCTCCAACACTGTCTCCATACCTCCAACACTGCTCTCCATACCTCAACGCTGCTCCATACCTATCACTGCTCTCCATCCCTCCTACTGCTCCATACTTCCAACACTGCCTTCATACCTCACTGCCTCATACCTCCAACACTGCCTCCATCACTCAACACTGCTCCATACTCAACACTGCCCCATACTCCAACACTGTCTCCATACTTCCAACACTGCTCCATATTCCATCACTGCCTCCATACCTAAAACACTGCCTCCATACTTCCAACACTGCCTCCATACCTCCAACACTGCCTCCATACCTCCAACACGGCCTATTTTGATGTCATCGGAAACTTGTTATGTCGCTATTTATTCCTCATCTATGTCGTTTATGTAGATTTGACAACAGGGGGCCAATACTGACCCCTGTGGAACACCGCTTGGACATTCCACTCTGATTTCTCCCCATTTATGCAAACTTCTGCTGGTTGACAAATAGGCAGCAGAGTTTGCATAAATGGGGAGAAATCAGAGTGGGAAGTGTCACAGCGGGCCAGGGGTCAGTATGGGCCTTGTTGTTCACAATCTACATAAACGAATAGATGAGGGAATAAATAGCGACATAGAGTTGCTGATGACACAAAATAGGCCGTCCACTCATTCAAATGAGGACATTAGAGCACTCCAGGAAGATTTGAATAGACTGATGCATTGGTCGGAGAAGTGGCAGATGCAGTTTAATATAGATAAATGCAAAGTTCTAAATATTGGACAGGACAATAAATAACCATGCCACATATAAACTAAATAATGTAGATCTTAATACTACTGATTCCGAAAAGGATTTAGGAGTTCTGGTTAGCAGTAATCTAAAACCAAGACAGAGTGATAAGTGTTCGCAATAAAGCGAACAGAATACTTGGCTTCATATCAAGAAGCATAAATAATAGGAGTCCTCAGGTTGTTCTTCAACTCTATATAAGAACATAAGAACATAAGAAAGAAGGAACACTGCAGCAGGCCTACTGGCCCATGCGAGGCAGGTCCAAGTCTCCCACCGGCTTAAGCCAATGCCCTCGACCCAGCCAGGTCAGGTTACATCCACTTAAGGAAGGAGCACGGCATCTGACCTAGTAGCACAGACTAGTCAGGTCCAACTCACACCCACCCGCACCCACTCATATATTTATCTAGCCTATTTTTAAAACTACACAACGTTTTAGCCTCTATAACTGTACTCGGGAGTTTGTTCCACTCATCGACAACTCTATTACCAAACCAATGCTTTCCTATATCCTTCCTGAATCTGAATTTATCCAACTTAAAGCCATTGCTGCGAGTCCTGTCAATACTAGATATTTTTAGCACGCTATTTACATCACCTTTATTTATTCCTGTTTTCCATTTATACACCTCAATCATATCCCCCTAATTCTACGTCTTTCTAGAGTGCAGATTCAGGGCCCTAAGTCTATCCTCGTAGGGAAGATTTCTGATACATGGAATCAACTTAGTCATCCTCCTTGTACGTTTTCCAGAGCATTTATATCCATTCTGTAATACGGTGACCAAAACTGTGCAGCATAATCTAGATGAGGCCTAACCAAGGATATATAGAGTTGAAGAACAACCTGAGGACTCCTATTATTTATGCTTCTTGATATGAAGCCAAGGATTCTGTTCGCTTTATTGCTGAACACTTATGCACTGCTGTCTTGGTTTTAGGTTACTGCAACCAGAACTCCTAAATCCTTTTCGCAATCAGTAGTATTAAGATCTACATTATTTAGTTTATATGTGGCATGGTTATTGTCCTGTCCAATATTTAGAACTTTGCATTTATCTATATTAAACTGCATCTGCCACTTCTCCGACCACTGCATCAGTCTATTCAAATCTTCCTGAGTGCTCTAATGTCCTCATTTGAATGAATTGGACGGCCTATTTTGGTGTCATCGGCAAACTTGCTTATGTCGCTATTTATTCCTCATCTATGTCGTTTATGTAGATTGTAACAACAAGGGGCCCAATACTGACCCCTGTGGAACACCGCTTGTGACACTTCCCCACTCTGATTTCTCCCCATTTATGCAAACTTCTGCTGCCTATTTGTCAACCATGCCTCTATCCAGGAAAAATTTCTCCTCCTATTCCGTGTGCCTTAATTTTCCTCAATAGTCTCTGATGTGGGACTCTATCAAAAGCCTTACTGAAGTCCATATACACAACATCATATTCATTACCATGATCTACCTCCTCAAATACCTTAGTGAAAAAAGTTATTAAATTTGTAAGGCAGGAACGCCCTTTTGTAAAACCGTGCTGAGATTCGTTGATTAATTTATGCTTTTCAAGATGGCTGCGAATTGCCTCGGCTATTATTGATTCCATAAATTTTCCCACTATGGAGGTTAGGCTTATTGGTCTATAGTTCGAAGCTAAGGACCTGTCTCCTGCTTTGAAAATAGGTATTACATTTGCAATTTTCCACTTATCTGGCACCATGCCAGTTTGCAGTGATATGTTGAAAAGATTAGCCATAGGTTTGCTAAGCTCCTCTTTACATTCCTTAGAACCCTTGCATACAGTTCATCAGGGCCTGGGGATTTGTTAGGTTTTAATTTATCTATTTGTCTAAGGACCATGTCACTTGTGACCCTAATCGTGTATAGTTTACTATCGTCCTGTTCTACATAATTTATTATTTCTGGAATATCGCTAGTATCTTCCTGTGTAAAAACTGAGAGGAAGTAAGTGTTAAAAATTCTACACATTTCCTTATCACTGACGGTGAGTTGACCTGAGTAACTTTTGAGTGGGCCTATCTTGTCCCTAATCTTACTTCTGTATACCTGAAAAATCCTTTGGGTTAGTCTTCGATTCTCTTGCAACTTTAACCTCATAGTCTCTTTTTGCTTTTCTTATTCCCTTTTTATTTCTCTCTTTAACTGAATGTATTGATTACTTAATTGCCCCTCTCCTCTTTGATTCGCCTATATATGCCTCTTTTGATCAATGAGATGTTTTAATCTATTGTTCATCCACTTAGGATCATTTTTGTTTGATCTGATTTCCTATTAGAACATAAGTTGTCTGAGCAGCTAGAACTATTCTCTGAAAACGTCATATTGGCAATCACCACCTACCTGACCCACTGTCAGGTCATTCCAGTTCAGCCTACCCAGGTAATTTTTCAGTCCTACAAAATCAGCCAGGCGGAAGTCAGGACAGAGACTTGATTGCAATTATTAGGGTAATTCCATGATATATTAAAACTGAGTGATTTGTGATCACTTTCCCCAAGCTCATCATTAACCTCAAGATTATTAATTAGCGATTCCTGCTGGCAAGAACCAAGTCTAGCAGGTTATTTCCTCTAGTTGGTTCTGTCACAAACTGTTTCAAAAACAATCCTGAATCGTATCAAGAAAGTCACTTGACTCTAAATTTCCTGTCAAATTGCTCCAGTCAATTTGTCTAAAGTTGAAATCTCCCATTAGCACAACATTTTCATATGTAGATGCCTTACGAATTTCATCCCATAGAAGTTTACTGCACTCCCTATCAAGATTTGGGGCCTGTAAATCACACCCAAAATAAGTTTTACACGGCCCTCAAGAAGCTGTAACCAAAGAGATTCAGTGGCTGACGCTTCTAATTTTATATCTTGTCTAACACAACAATTTAAATTGTCCTGACATACATCGCTACTCCACCACCCTTCCTGTTGACCCTATCAGTGTGGAATAATTTATAGCCTTGTATGTGACATTCAGAAGGCAACTCTCTATCTTTCAGATTGAGCCAGGTCTCTGTTATAGCAATAATATCTATGTTTCCTGCACTTGCAATTAATCTTAACTCATCTATCTTATGTCTTACACTCCTGCTATTAGTATAGTAAACCTTAAGGGAGCTAGTCTCTTGTTTCCTCTGCTGTCTCCCTTTGTTTGCTGACCTGATCCATTGTATTTATTTGTAACTTTATGATGAATTTTTTATACACTTACTGTTTTCAGCCCTAGTGTTCCTAACTGACTGTTTCCCACACACACCCATACCTCTATCTTCTATCAGTTTAAAATCCTAGGCATGTCAGCAATGGCCCTCTCGATCGAGTTGGCAAGTGCTTCCCCCCTGTACCAGAGAGATGTACCCCATCCCTTGCATACATATCTTGTTTGCCATAAAAGTTGTCCCAGTTGTCAATGAATGGGATTGCAAGTTCCTTGCAGTATCTGTCTAGCCAGCAATTTGCACCAATTGCCCTAGACAACCATTCATTTCCTACTCCCTTCTAGGCAAGATGCTACATATAATTGGGACCCTCCCTTGACTTAATTAGCTCTATAGCTGACCTGTACTTATCTAGCAGCTCTTCTCTCCTACCCTTCCCAATATCATTTCACCAGCACTGAGACAGATAATGGGCTTGTTCTCATTACCTGACATGATATTATCCAGCCTGTTGACTATGTCTCCAACACCAGCTCCAGGAAAGCACACTCTCTCTCTCACCTTTTATTCCTATTACAGAAAACACGGTCCATATATCTTACCTGTGAGTCACCTACCACAAGAATTCGCTTACCTCTATTAGCAGGGAAGTAGTACCTTTACCTTCACTTGGGGAAGTAGTACCTTACCTTCACTTGGGGAAGTAGTACCTTTACCTTCACTGGCCACTGAGTACACTCATCCTGAAGAACAGAGAAGGATTTCTACCTTCAAGTCTTCTCTTAACTTTCCTTATTTTGATGTTCCTGCCATTACTGGGAACCACTTGCCATTTGTAGCAGGTGCTGGGCTGCACCCCACTCCTGGTAGCCTTTTCTTCCTCCCCCTTCACCCTCCTCGCAGGGAGTGGCAGACTGCACTCACTACTGGTATCCCTATTCCGCTCCAGAACTGCAGCCACCTCACCCCTCTTCAAAACCATTGAGGTGAACCTTCAGCCTCCTAATTTTCTCCTGGGGAAGCAGGACCTCACTTCACTTCCAAACCCATTGAGGTGAACCTTCAGCCTCCTAAATTCCTCCTGGAGAAGCAGGACCTCCTCCTTCAGCACTCCAACCTCACGTTTTAAAACACTGCTGCACAGTTTTGGTCACCGTATTACAGAATGGATATAAATGCTCTGGAAAACGTACAAAGGAGGATGACTAAGTTGATTCCATGTATCAGAAATCTTCCCTACGAGGATAGACTTGGGGCCCTAAATTTGGGTTTTCTAGAAAGACGTAGAATTAGGGGGATGGGGATAGAGGGGAAAATGGAAACAGGAATAAATGATGTAAATAGTGCTAAAATATCTAGTATTGACAGACCAGCAATGGTTTTTTTTGGGGATAAATTAAGATTCAGGAAGGATATAAAAAAGCTTTGGGTTTTGGGCAGAGTTGTCGAGAGGGAAAAAACCCCTGAGTACAGTTATAGAGGCAAAAACGTTTTTATTTTTTAAAATAGTTAGATAAAAGAAGGGGGTGCGGTGGGTGAGTTAACTGACTAGTTTGTGCTAAGGCGATGCCGTCCCCCCCTTCCCTTTTGTGATGTAACCTGACCTGTGGTCGGGGCATTGGCTTAGCGGGGGGGAGACTACCTGCTCTGCATGGGCCAGTAGGCCTGTGGTGTTCTCTTTCATGTTCTATGTTAACATTGTTCTTCAGTACTTTTTATATTCGACTTTTTTCATACTTAAATGTTTCTTTTTCCAACATTGCTTTTTATATCAATTTTTGTTTCATATTTAGTACTCCCTTCCATATTTAACACTTATACTTCCAGATGCTCATACTTTCAGACTTATACTTAAGTACTGTTTCATATCCCAGACTTTCCAAAATTTCCAGTACTTCCATACTCCCTGCCACTCTTTGTTATCAAAACTTTGTATATCAAATACCAAATTTCATACTTCAGTTAGTACCTTCATACTTAAAGATGTTATATTTTCTTACCATTTCAGTACCTCCACCATTCCCCCCCAAAACTACCACCATCTTACTACCACCCATTATATACCACCACCAACTTCTCCATAACCACCATCCCTATATACCACCACCTATCCATCCCTACTATCACCATCCCTATAAACCCATCCCTATATACCACCACCAACCCCCCATACCATACCATCTCTATATACTACCTATCTATCTATAAAAATTACCTATTTAAAAAATAAAACCAAATTTTTATACCACACTATCCCTTTTATACTAAAAAATCCTTATATAACTAAACCATCTCTTATATACCAACAATTTACCCCTTTCCTATCCCCTTTATAACACCACCCATCCCATATACCACTACCTATCCTTTATACCACCACCCATCCTTTATACCACCACCCTCCCCTTTTACCATCACCTTCCATACCACCACCCATCCTTATACCATCACCATCCCCCCATACCACCACCCATCCTTTTTTACCACCACCATCCTATATCTATCACTTCTTCTACCACCACCCCTCCCTATATACCACCACCTATCCTTATACCACCACCCATCCTCTATACCACCCATCCCTCCATACCACCATCCATCCCTATATACCCTACCCATCCCTATACCACTCACCTATACCACTCCCATCCCTCCATACCATCACCCATCCCTATATTCATCCCATCCCTCCATAAACTACCTATCCCTGTATACCACCACCCCTCCTTCCCTAAATCCTCCCCTTTTACCACCACCATCCCTTTATATCCAACCATCCCTATACCATCACCCCTCCCCCTATACTACCACCCATCCCTATATACACCACCCATCCTTTTATACCACTAACTATCCTATATACCACCACCCATCCCTAATACCACCACCCATCCTTTATACCATACCCATCCCTCCATAACCACCCATCCCTATATATCACTACCTATCCCTTTTCCCTAAAACTACCTATCTCAATACTACCCACCCATTCTAATATAATACTACCTATTACATACCACTACCTATTCTTTAATAAAAATTCCCTCCACATTCCCCCTCCATCCTTATATAAATTTTACTCCCATCTATATAAACCACAATTTTCCCTCTCTATAAAATTTACCATCCCCCATCTTATACTTCCCTTTATTCCTCCCTCTTATACTTCCCCACTTCCTCCTTCTATACATTTGGGCCCTCCTTCCATTTTCTATACCCCCACCCATCCTTCTATCCCTCCACCCTTTTCCTTCATACCCCCACCCATCCTTTAACCCTCCACCCACCCTTTCCCCCCTATACCCAATCCTTCCCCCCATACCTCCACCATCCTTCCCTATACCCCCACCCATCCTTCATCCTCCACCCCACCCTCCTCCCCCTCTATCCCTCCCCCCATTTTCATATCCACCCATCCTTCTATACCCACCCTTTCCCTTCATCCTTTCCCCTTTCTTACCTCCCCCCATCCTTTATACCTCCACCCATCCTTCTATCCCTCACCCTTTCCCCTTCTATACCTCCACCCATCCTTTTCTTCCCTCCACCCACCCCCTTCCCCCTATACCACCCATCCCCCATACCCCCACCCACCCTTTTTATACCTCCCCCACCCTTCTATACTCCCCATCCTTCTATACCTCCACCCATCTTCTATATCCACCCATTTTTCTTACCCACCCTCCTCCACCTTTTCTATCCCTCCCCACCCATCCCTATACCTCCACCCTTTCCCCTTCATACCTCCCCCCCCCCATCCTTTTCTCCCCCCTCCCCCATCCTTTCTATACCTCCACCCATCCTTTTTACCTCCCCCCACCCTTTTCTATACCTCCACCCACCCTTTCTATCCCTCCCCCCATTTCTATACCTACCCATCCTTCATATTCCCCCCATCCTTTCTATACCTCCCCCCACCCTTCATACCCCCACCCATCCTTCTATACCTCCACCCTTTTCTATACCCCCCTTTCCCTCTTCTCACATCCTTAATACTCCAATACCGGTGGTCTGGTGGCTAGAGCTCTCGCTTCACACATAAGGGCCCGGGTTCGATTTCGGCGGGTGGAAACATTTCGACGTGTTTCCTTACACCTGTTGTTATGTTTACCTAGCAGCAATAGGTACCTGTTGTTAGCTCACTGGTGTGGGTGGCATCCTGGGGGACAAGATTATACCACAATGGAAATAAGACAGACAGTCCTCGATGACGCACTGACTTTCTTATGTTATTCTGGCTGGTAATTACACTGGTGGCCTGGTAGCTAAAGCTCTCGCTTGACTTCACACGGCGAGGGTCTGGGTTCGATTCCCAGCCAGGGTAGAAACATTGGGCGTGTTTCTTTACACTTGTTGTCTTCACCCATCAGTAAAATAGGTACCTGGGTGTTAGTGGACTGGTGGGTCGCATCCTGGGACACTGACCTCACTTTTCGGGAAATGTTCAGCATAACAAGTGGCTTTCTGTATAGTAGTGTCAGTGACGTCAGCAAGGACTGTATACCTTGTACATGTACTTGTAATAAATAAAGATGTTATTATATTATTATTATTATGTGTACCCGCGTCCAAACTTAACCTCCCTCCTTCACCACAATATACCTGGAGAGGGTTTCGGGGGTCAACGCCCCCGCGGCTCGGTCTGTGACCAGGCCCATGGTGGATCAGGGCTTGATCAAACAGGCTGTTACTGTTGGTCGCACACAACCTAACGTATGAACCACAGCCCGGCTGCTCAGGTACTGACTTTAGGTGCCTGTCCAGTGCCTTCTTGAAGACAGCCAGGGGTCTATTGGTAATCCCCCTTATGTATGCTCGGAGGCCATTGAACAGTCTTGGGCCCCTGACACTTATTGTGTTGTCCCTCAACGTGCTAGTGGCACCCCGCTTTTCATTGGGGATGTTACATCGCCTGCCGAGTCTTTGCTTTCATAAGAGTGATTTTCTTGAGCAAGTTTGGTACTAATCCTCTAGGGTTTTCCAAGTGTATATAATAATGTATCTCTCCCGCCTGCGTTCTAGGGAGTACAGGTTTAGGAACCAAGCGTTCCCGTAATTTAGGTGGTTTATCGCAGATTTTGGGAAGGTTCTCTCACATTTTTTAGGTCAGCAATTTCACCTGCCTTGAAAGGGGCGTTATGTGGCAATATTCCCGCCAGATAGAACAAGCGACCTGAAACATCATGGGCTTGGCATCCCTAGTTTTGAAGGTTCTCATTTTCCATCCTGTCATTTTTCTAGCAGATGTGATTGATACACTGTTTGGTTTTGAAGGTGAGATCCCTTTACAGATCACCCCAGGTTTTTACATTAGTTTTTCGCTATGTTGTGTGGTTGGGAAAAATTTTTTTTACTCCGATGAGATTTTAATTTCCCCACGTTTTCCATATCGGAGTAATTGAAATTTCTCATCATTGAACTTCATATTGTTTTCTGAGTCATTTAAAGATTTGGTTTATGTCTGCTTGGGCGGGAGTGTCTTCAACGGGACACTGTCATGCAGATTCGGGTGTCAAATGCGAAGGAAGACACGGCACGTTTTATCCCTGTCAATGTCTGAAGAGGGTGAGGAATAGGATGGGAGGTACTGTGCCTTTTTGGGAAAAGAGCTTTTCACAGAGCGCCTCAGACTTTACTCTGTTGACTACT
>WNWK01019794.1:0-37063 GCA_009830355.1 Cherax destructor | reverse complement strand
TACAGTGGTGGTGTTTTTTTTGTTCATTTTTTTAAAACCATCATGTATGTAAATTAAATATTTTATGATTTTTTTCATTTTTTTTATGATTGTTCATGGTTCAAAGGTTGGAAGCGTATTGTTGGAAGTAAATGTTTTCATATTATTTTCCCCTACAATATATTTGTGCAAACATTGCAATTTTAAAACATTAAGGTTTTGCCCCCTACCAAATGTGGGGGCCCCCCATTAATTGGTTATTTACCACTCTTCTTTTGGGAAACCCCCCTAGCGCTTTTTGCAGAACCCTAGGGTTCGGGGAACCTGGTTGAAACCTTTTTTAAATTTTTCAATATATTTTCTTCTAAATAAAGCTACCCTTGGATTTGCCTCAGCAGTTATTAGTACTGTTTGTTGGGACCCCCCTTCCTGTAATTATTTTCCCCAAATGTGTCCTCATCACTCCAAGAAAAAAGCACAATGTATACTGCCAGGTACATCATCTAAAGGGGACAAAAGACACAGACCAGCCTGTGAAGGTTCCCCCTGTCAGACCCTCAGAGTATTTAAAGGGGGGCCCCCTTTAAATAAAAGATAGAAAATTAATATTAGCATAATAAGATAAAAATTTTATTAATCATCATAATTAGTAACAAATATAAAACACTCAAAAAATTTAGCCTACTTTAAAAAAATGAAAAATAAGTAATATATAAATTTTTGATTCAAATTAATATGTACATGGTGAGTGCCAATGCATGGGCATGTATCTCTGGACATTTTGGGGAACACTAACCCATTGTTGATGGGGGGGGGACATCCAGCTGGGCGTGAAAACCCCGTTGACGTGTCCCCAACATTATATATTTTCGGGGGAGGTTACTGATTTTTGACCACCACAATCCTGTTGAACAGTTTGGTGATTTGGGAAACCCAAATGAAGGCTGGTGTAGTTACATGGGAAACTGCTTGAATGGTGTGTGGTGGGGGTCGGCTGTGTAAAGGGGGGAACTTTGAAAAAGAATGGTCTAAACCCTTGGGGAGTCCCCCCCTTTTATCTTTCCATGGCTGGTATCCCGAAATCAAGGGAAAAGAAAACCTAATTCAAATAATCACTGCACAAACCGGTTTTTTAAAAATTTTAAGGGGTTAAAAAGTAAATTCAAATTAAAAAAAAGGCGGAAAAAATTTTTAATCAAACCTTATGAGTGAGTTTAAGAAAACAACCCCAAAAATTTTAAAATTACGGGGGAACGAATATGGTTTGATGGGGCCACAAGTTAAAAGTGACTAACCCCAAGGGAACATTCATCACCCCCCCCGGGGGTGCGAAAAGGGCATGAGGCCCCACCCCCCCTAATAAAACATTCCCCAAAACCTCCCCACCCATTTTTCCACCCCTATCTAATGTTTTTCCCCAAAAGGGTTGGGAAAAAAAAAGGGGGAAAAAACCTTTAAAAAGGGTTTTTAGTAGGAAGAAAAAAGACGGAAAAATGACGAAATCACCCAATGAAAACATTTGGGGACGGGCAATCTTGGCCTCCCTCCAGAACAAAAAAATTAAAGCCACAAAAAAAACCCCCTAAATTCCATCATATAATGACATTTATCTTTGTAAACATACAAGGGTCTAAACCATCAACAAAAAAATTCCCTTTGATCAAGGGACTTCTAGTAGTCAAATGCAATGTTTGCCTTTCCAAAAACCCCTAAAGGTCATTTGCCAATGAAAAAAGGATCCCGGTTTAAAAATTCGATCGACAGACTAAACAGGCAAAGGGGGTTGCTCATTTGTTCAGAACTATAAACTTCAAAAAATGTGGGTTAATTTTGGCAGTAAAAAGAAAAAAAACCTTGTCATTGTTTTTTTATACAAGCCTCGGATGCAACTTAAAACAATTCCCAAAACACTTTTTAAAATTGACCACTGTCTTTAAAACTCCCCAAATCCTGCCCCAAAATCTTGCTACTGGGAGATTTCAACGGGCACCAAAATGGGGGGTGTAGCAAAAAAATTTTGCAGAGATCACCCCCCGGGGGGAGCTCAGGTGAAAATTATCCTCCCCGAGCTATTAAATCTCTACCAAATTCACTTTAAACCAGCAAATATTAGAACCTATGAGACTAGACAATATGCTGGACCTCATCTTCACTAACAACGACGTCTGATACATACTATAACTGTATCAAAAACAATACACTCGGATCCAACATAATAGAGGACAGACAATGCTGGGCTTCTGACCGCAAAATGTGATCAGTCATGAGTGTCTTTCAAAATTCAACTTCAATAACAAAAACATCAATGGGGAAAAAGTCAACCATGTTAAAAGGAACAACTGGATCCGAACCTTTGCCTGAAAAATTAACTCTGTGGCTCTTGGGGCTGCTCAAAGGGACATTCCAATAGAAGAAAGAAATGTAAACTAGAAAAGGGGGCGCTTCTATCAGCTGAAAGGGGAAGAATCACAGAGCTGCTGAGAGGGGGCCCAAAATATCTGAAATATGAAGGGGGGGCACTGGTCAGAGAAATAAAATATTGAACTTAAGCTGAAGGAATCTTGCAGGAGACAAAAATCTCAGGAAGCTATAAGCCATAAAGGAAATTGAAAAACAATAATTTTTCTCTTATCCAAATCTAAGGGTAAAAAAACATCCAGTATTGGGCCCCTGCTTAGATGGGACCTACTCAGACGACAGCAAAAAAATGAGTGAGATACTAAAGTCCCAATATGACTCATTGTTCAGTAAGCTGTTGCCCATACTACGGGTCAATAGTCTAAATGAATTCTTTATAACGAGACCCAAAATTTGGTTATCTCAAAATATATGATATTATCATAACACCACAAGACTTTCAAAAGGCAATAAATGACATGCCCATGCACTCTACCCCAGGCCCAGACTCATGGAACTCTGTGTTCTTCAAGAACTGCAAAAGCCCCTGTCACGTGCCTTCAGCATTCTATGGAGAGGAAGGGTTCTAGAGCAAGATCGCCAACGACCTAGATACCATTACACAACCCAGGGCAACACGAGTTTAGAGCAGGTCGCTCCTGCCTGTCCCAGCTACTGGACCACTATGACAAGGTCCTGGATGCTATAGAGGATAAATAAAATGCAGATGTTTACGCAGACTTTGAAAAAACCTTTGACAAGTGCGACCACGATGTAATAGCTCACAAAATGTGTGATAAAGGAATAACAAGAAAATTTGGTAGATAGATCTATAACTTCCTAACAAATACAACACAGAGTAATAGTAAACAGTCAAGTCTTGAGGCAGCTATGGTGAAAAGCTCTGTTCCACAAGGCACAGTACTTGCTCCCATCCTATTCCTCATCCTCATATCTGACATGACAGAGATGTAAGCCATAGCTCCGGGTCTTCCTTTGCGGATGACACCTGAATTACCATGACAGTGTCCTCCATTGAAGACACCACAAGACTCCAGCGGACATCAACCAAATCTTCAAATAAGCCACTCAAAACAATACGAAGTTCGGTGAAGAGAAATTTCAACTATTCTCAGATATGGAAAACTTGAGGAAATTAAAACTGTATCAGGGTATACATCAAATTCTAATCATACAATAGAATGAAAAAGTAATGTGAAGGACCTGGTAGTGATAATGTTAGAGTATCTTGCCTTTCTAGACCACAACAATGTATCTACCGCATCTGCTAGAAAAATGGTAGGATGGATAATGAGAACCTTCAAAACTAGGGACATCAAGCCCATGATGATTCTCTTCAAATTGCTTGTTCTCTCTAGGCTGGAATACTGTGTACACTAACTGCCCTCTTCAAGGCAGGTGAAATTGCTGACCTGGAGAGTGTACAAAGAACTTTCATGGCACACATAAGTACAATAAAGCACCTAAATTACTGGGAATGGTTGTAGTCCCTTGATTTGTATTCCCTGGAATGCAGGCGAGAGAGATACAATATAATATACACTTGGAAAATCCTAGAGAAATTACCCATGAAAGCAAAAGACTCGGCAGGAGATGCAACATTCCCCCAATGAAAAGCAGGGGCGCCATGAGTACACTAAGACAACATAATAAGTGTCAGGGCCCAAGACTGTTCAACTGCCTCCCAGCATACATAAGGGATTACCAATAGACCCCTGGCTGTCTTCAAGAAGGCACTGGACAGGTACCTATAGTCAGCACCTGACTAGCCGGGCTGTGGTTCGAACGTCAGTTTGCATGCGGCCAGCAGTGACAGCCTGGTTGATCAGACCCTGATCCACCACGAGGCCTGGTCTCAGACCGGGCCGTGGGGACGCACCCCGAAACCCTCTCAGGTATACTCCAGGGACACATCTTTAGGAAGCATTTTGAAAATATTTGAGGTATGGTTAGTCTTAATATTTCAATTGAAAGAATAGATTCAGGAAAGTTAGTGTCTATTCTTTCCTGTTTTCTTCCACATTTATTCTTTTAATTTATTGTTTCTGTTGTAATGTAAAATTGTTTGTAATTAAGAATCTTGCTTCCAGGAGAGGGAACTCATCCTGCTGTCTTTGAATTGGGTGCTGCAGCTCCTCCATTAAACCTCTGCACCTCAGTGCTGACAGACTCTCAGGGTATAATGCAGATTGGTCTAGATACTAAAGATAGCAGTGACCCCATTGTCCAACAGGGAGGAATGGATCAGGTGACCACAGAGGACATGAACCATGTGACCATTCCAGATGGGTTAATAGAACATGATGTGGATGGAACAATGGTGGCACAAATTGTGGATAACGGTATGAGTCAGATAGTTAGTGGAGGAATCGGTCAGATAGTGGAACGGGACTTGACATCTGTGGGAGGAGTGATGCAACAAATTTCCAATGGTGTTAATAATGTCATCAAGAAGGAAGAGGAGTTTGAAAATGAAGTAAGTCTTCAGTTTTTGTGTTTATTATAATTCTTAGTATCATTTGATTTGTAAATAATGATCATATTTTCTCTAGAATTTCGTATTTATAACATCTTGTAGGAGTGAGGAAGAGCCAGTTGTGAGTGTGTGGGAGGTGTGTGAGGCAGTGGGTAGAATGAAAGGGGATAAAGCAGCTGGGATTGATGGGATAAAAACAGAGATGTTAAAAGCAGGTGGGAATATAATTTTGGAGTGGTGGGTGCTTTTATTTAAAAAATGTGTGGAAGAGGGTAAGGGACCTATGGATTGGCAGAGAGCATGCATAGTTCCTTTGTAGAAACACAAAGAGAACAAAAGAGTGTAAAAATTATCCATGGAGGCAGAGAAGGGAATGTACGAGAGTATAGTGGTACCAACACTCTTTATATGAGTGTGAAGCATGGGTTGTGAATGCTGCAGCAAGGAGGAGGCTGGAGGCAGTGGAGATGTTGTGTCTAAGGGCAATGTGTGGTGTAAATATTATGCAGAGAATTTGTAGTGTGGAAATTAGGAGGAAGTGTGGAGTTACTAAAAGTATTACATATTCAGAGGGCTGAAGAGGGGTTATTGAGGGGGTTTGGTCATTTAGAGAGAATGGATCAAAGTAGAATGACTTGGAGGGTGTATAAATCTGTAGTGGAGAGGAGGAGGAGGGGTAGGGGTCATCCTAGGAAAGGATGGAGGGAGCGGGTATAAGAGGTTTAGTGTGCAAGGGGCCTACATATGCAGCAGGCATGCGAGAGCGTGTCAGATAGAAAGAAGTGAATGTAGACAAATAGTTTTTGGGACCTGACGAGCTGTTGGAGTGTGAGCAGGGTAATATTTTGTGAAGGGATTCAGGAAACTGGTTAGCTGGACTTGAGTCCTGGTGGCAGGAAGTACAGTGCCTGCACTTTAAAGGAGGGTTTGGGATATTGGCTCTTTGGAGTGACATCTAAACTGTCATATCTGGGTGCCTCTGCAGAGACAGTGATATTGTGGAAACGATGGTGAAAGTGTAGAGAGATTTTTGTTGTATTTATGGTTTTGGAAAAGGCATATGATAGAGTGGATAGGGGGCAATGTGGCAGATGTTGCAAATGTATGGAATAAGAGGAAGGTTACTGAAAGCAGTGAAGAGTTTTTACAAGGATAGTGAGGCTCAGGTTAGAGTATGTAGGAGAGAGGGAGATTATTTCCATGTAAAAGTAGGCCTTATGCAAGGATGTGTGATGTCACCATGGTTGTTCAATATATTTATAGATGGAGTTGTTAAGAGAGGTGAATGGTCAGGTGTAGGCAAGAGGTGTGGGACTAAAAGATAAAGAATCTAACACAAAGTGGGAGTTGTCACAGTTGCTTTTTGCGAGATTCTGAAGAGAAGTTGCAGAGGTTGGTGGATGAGTTTGGTAGGGTAGTAAAAGAAGGAAATTAAAGTGAATATAAGACAGAGTAAGGTGATGAGGATAACAAAAAATTTAGGTAATGAAAGATTGGATGTCAGATTGGAGGGAGGAAGTGAATGTACGTATTCAGATATTTGGTACAATGAGGAGTCTTTGGAGACAAAGAATGTTATCCATTGAAGCAAAGAGGGGAATTTATGAGAGTATAGTGGTATGAACACTCTTATATGGGTGTGAAGCATGAGTGGTAAATGTTGCAACAAGGAGAAGGCTGGAGGCAGTGGAGATGTCATGTCTGAGGGCAATGTGTGGTGTGAATATAATGCAGAGAATCCATATTTTGGAAATTAGGAGCATGTGTGGGGTTACTAAAAGTATTATCCAGAGGGCTGAGGAGGGGTTGTTGAGGTGGTCCAGACATTTAGAAGAAAGAACGAAATAATGACTTGGAGAGTGTATAAATCTGTATTGGAAGGAAGGCTTGTAGGGGTCGGCCTAGGAAAGGTTGGAGGGAGGGGGTAAAGGAGGTTTTGTGTGCGAGGAACTTGGACTTCCAGCAAGCGTGTGTGAGCATGATGTTTTTTATGGCTTGACATGCTGTTGAAGTGTGAGCAAAGTAACATTTATGAAGGGATTCAGGGAAACCGGCAAGCTGGACTTGAGTCTTGTAGGTGGTAGGTACAGTCCCTGCACTCTGAAGGAGAGGGTGTTGATGTTGCAGTTTTTATACTAGTGTAGGCACGCCCCTGGCAAGACAGTGATGGGGTGAATGATGATGAAAGTGTTTATTCTTTTTTGGGGTCACCCTGTCTTGGTGGGAAATGGCTGATGTGTTAATATAAAAAAAAAAAAATTCTATGTAGTAGGTTGATAGCAACCTCCCAGGGAGGTACTACCGTCCTGCCAAGTCAGCGTGAAACGGAAATCTGTAATTGTTTTACATGATGGTAGGATTGCTGGTGTCTTTTTTCTGTCTCATAAACATGCAGGATAACAGGTATATCTTGCTACTTACACTTAGGTCACACTAAACATGCATGTACACGCATATGTATTTACACACTAATTTGGATTTTCTTTTATTTTCTCAATAGTTCTTGTTCCTTATTTCCTCTTATCTCCATGGGGATGTGGAAAAGAATTCTTCTGTATGCCATGCGTGTTGTAGGAAAAGAAAAACTTTCGTTTTTAGGTCACCCTGCCTTGGTGGGATACGGTCGGTTCGTTGAAAAAAAATGATAATAATAATAATAATACAGTAGAACGTCATTTAGCACAAGATTATGTTGCACGTTACGGGTATTGCACGATTTAAGATTTGCGACACATTATCATCTTACACGACGTAAAGATGATATTACACGGTTCGGCAGGAGGGGAAATTTTTAGCGGCGGTCACCACGGTGGGTTAAACCATTGAGTCAGTGGGAGTCCTTGTGCCATCCCCGCCACCCTCACCCACCCACGCATCCCTCCCAGCGTTCAGTTTGGTTCGTACACGTGCAGGACGATAAGTATCGGGAAGCTCGCTGTGTTTATTTACATTCATTTCCTCATTTTCATTGCATTTTGATAAATATACCAAGCAATCATGGCACCCAGTAAGCATACAAGTGTTCCATCAAGTGACAAGAAAAAGTTTAGCGTCAAATCTAGGAATTTCAAAGAAAATCGAGATATTAGATAAGCTTAAGAGTGGCTCACGTGTGAGGGATATAGTGAGGGCCTATGGCCTTAATGAAGCGTCAGTTGGTACGATTAGGAAGACTGAGGCAAATATACGAGCTTGTGTAATGAATAACCCAAAATGTGACCTCATGAAAAGAATGACACGTAGGTCCCAACAAGTAAATAAAACTGAAAACTTGTTGCTTGAGTGGATCGAACAGAAAACAAAGAAAGGTGCACCACTTAGTTTTCTCTTAATTAGGGAAAAGGCCAAACAGTTGTTTAAAGCAGTGTGTGATAAGGAAGGAAGGCCTGAAAACGAGTGTATGTTTACCACAGGCTGGTTCAAGAACTTTAAGTTGCATAATAAGTTACATAATATTAAGTTTTCTGGTGAAAGGGCTTCAGCTGATCATACAGCAGCAAGTAATTTCCCTGCTGAATTTCAGGAACTTATTTCTGAGGGTGGCTATGAGCCACAGCAAGTGTTTAATGCTGACGAGACAGGTGTTTTCTGGAAGAAAATGCCAACATGAACTTTTATCAGTCAGCAAGAGAAAAGTGCATCGGGCTTCAAGGCAGCGAAGGATCGCTTCACCTTGCTCCTTTGCGGTAATGCATCAGGTGATTTCAAGTGTAAGCCCATGGTTATTTACCGCTCTAAGACTCCTCGTGCTTTGAAAGGTGTGGATAAAAACACCTTACCAGTAATTTGGAAGTCAAACCAGTCAGCATGGATGACAGAGGAAATATTTATTGACTGGTTTAAGCATCACTTTATTCCTGAAGTCAAGTTTTACCTGCACAGCAAGAACCTTGCATTCAAGGCTCTCTTCATTCTTGATAATTCCCGTACTCATCCACAAGCTTTGCTGGATGTGACCCCACATATAAAAGTTGTATTTTTACCTCCAAATACAACATCTCTGATACAACCACTGGACCAGGGAGTTATTCAGACATTCAAGTGTAACTACACAAATTTTTTTTATAAAAAACTAGTTGCATCATTGGACTCTGACTCCAACCTGGCAGTACCAAGCTTCTGGAGTAAATTTAACATTGCAGATGCCATCAGCTATGCTAGAAGTGCATGGAATGAAGTGCCCCAATCAACATTAAATGCAGGCTGGGGAAAGTTATGGCCTTCTGTAGTTAATTCTTTCTCTGGTTTTCCCTTGCTTGAGAGTCAGGTTCAGGAAATTGTTCAGCTGGCAAGGAGATTACCAGGTGATGGTTTTGAAGATATGAATGAAGATGATGTGAATGAACTCTTAGAAGATGATGATGAAGACAGGAGTCCAGAGGAAATGTTGGCAGAGTTCGATGCACAGATGCAAGGGAGGGAGATAACAGAAGAAGATGAAGAAGAACCTGAAGAAAAACAGTTAACATTGCAGCAGTTACGTGAGCAGTTCCATGTTGCTGCTAAACTAGCAGACTTTTTCACTGAAGAGGACCCTGACAAAGCTAGAAGCAGGGCTTTGAAACAGGGTCTAGACCAGCTGATGATGCCTTACCGTCAGCTGTATAATGTAATGCAGAATAAACGAGCCCAGAGATCCATTACAGAATTTATGCACACTGCAATACAACCATCGACTTTAGCACCAGAACCTCTACCATCCACTTCTACCGACAACCAACAAGCATCCACCTCAGCCCAGTAGGGCCACACCATCCATATCCACTCTTCACTACCATCCACAAACATCATTACCCACAATTTAAGGTAAGAAATACTATAATTTCTATTGCATTTGTAGTCTTAAGCAGTAATATATCACGACAATGCACTACAATTACATATCCACCTCAGCTCAGTAGGGCCACACCATCCATATCCACTCTTCACTACCATCCACAAACATCATTACCCACAATTTAAGGTAAGAAATACTATAATTTCTATTGCATTTGTAGTCTTAAGCAGTAATATATCATGACAATGAACTAAAATTACATATTCGCCTTCAATTTTTGCAAGATCTGTTGGTCTAAAAAAACTTGTTTGGCTTTTTGGGGACTCCCAGGTACGTAACCCTATTTTTCCCATAAGTTCTGTTAATTATTTAACACAAAATTATCTAACACAACTTTTTCAGGAACGTAACTATCGTGCTAAATGACGTTCTACTGTAATACATAAAAAATGGTAGGTTGGGATGCATATTCAAGTGGCTCTTTTAATCTGGTAATTAATATTATTTATTATTTTTATTATTATTACAACAACCCTTTTGATATTTGTTACAGGTTGAAGAAGAGGGCCTTGAAGCTGATGCAGATAATACGCTTGTGGATGAGGAGGAAGATGATGATGATGAAATTCCAATAAAACAGGAGAAAGGAAGAAAGACCAAAGGAAGAAAGAGAAGAAAACGTCGTCTAACCTTCACACCCAGAAAGCTAAACAAGATCTATCAGTGTGAAAATTGTCCTGCCAGATTTGCCCGAGATACTCAACTGAAATATCACTCGAAGGTTCACATCGATGACCAGACAGAGGTTAGTTAGATACAGTGGTACCTTGACTTACGAGTTTAATTTGTTCCATGACAGAGCTCGTAACTCAATTTGCTGGTATATCAAATCAATTTTCCTCATTGAAATTAATTGAAATGCCATTAAACCGTTCCAGCCTAAAAAAAACACCCAATTTTTTTGTTACAGGTTTTTAATAAAAATGTATTTATAAATAAGAAATATTGTATAAAAACATAATAAAAGAGAATGTAAAGAAATAAGCTGGTTTTATAAAGTGTATTTATAAAGGGTATTTATTTTTGTTTAATAAATGTATGAAAGAGGGGAAGGTATCTAAGGATTGGCAGAGAGCATGTATAGTTCCTTTATATAAAGGGAAGGGGGATAAAAGAGACTGTAAGAATTATAGGGGAATAAGTTTACTGAGTATACCAGGTAAAGTGTACGGTAGGGTTATTATTGAAAGAATTAGAGCTAAGACAGAGAGTAGGATTGCAGATGAGCAAGGAGGCTTTAGAGTGGGTAGGGTATGTGTAGATCAAGTGTTTACATTGAAGCATATATGTGAACAGTATTTAGATAAAAGGTAGGGAAGTTTTCATTGCATTTATGGATTTAGAAAAAGCCTATGATAAGAGTGGATAGGGGAGCAATGTGGCAAATGTTGCAAGTGTATTGAATAGGTAGTAGGTTACTGAATGCTGTAAAGAGTTTTTATGAGGATAGTGAGGCTCAGGTTAGGGTGTGTAGGAGAGAGGGAGATTACTTCCTGGTAAAAGTAGGTCTTTGACAGGGCTGTGTAATGTCACCATGGTTGTTTAATATATTTATAGATGGGGTTGTAAAAGAAGTAAATGCTAGGGTGTTTGGGAGAGGGGTGGGATTAAATTATGGAGAATCAAATGCAAAATGGGAGTTGACAGTTACTTTTTGCTGATGATACTGTGCTTATGGGAGATTCTAAAGAAAAGTTGCAAAGGTTAGTGGACGAGTTTGGGAGGGTGTGTAAAGGTAGAAAGTTGAAAGTGAACATAGATAAGAGTAAGGTGATGAGGGTATCAAACGATTTAAATAAAGAGAAATTGGATATCACATTGGAGAGAGGGATTATGGAAGAAGTGAATGTTTTCAGATATTTGGGAGTTGACGTGTCAGCAGATGGGTTTATGAAGGATGAGGTTAACCAAAGAATTGATGAAAGAAAAAAGGTGAGTGGTGCATTGAGGTATCTGTGGAGACAAAAAAACGTTATCCATGGTGGCAAAGAAGGGAATGTACGAAAGTATAGTTGTACCAACACTCTTATATGGGTGTGAAGCATGGGTTGCAAATGCTGCAGCGAGGAGGCGGCTGGAGGCAGTGGAGATGTCCTGTCTAAGGGCAATGTGTGGTGTAAATATTATGGAGAAAATTCGGAATGTGGAAATTAGGAGGAGGTGTGGAGTTACAAAAAGTATTTGTCAGAGGGCTGAAGAGGGGTTGTTGAGGTGGTTTGGTCATTTAGAGAGAATGGATCAAAGTAGAATGACTTGGAGAGCGTATAAATCTGTAGGGGAAGGAAGGCGGGGTAGGGGTCGAAATGGTTGGGGGAGGGGGTAAAGGAAGTTTTGTGGGTGAGGGGCTTGGACTTCCAGCAAGCATGTGTGAGCGTGTTAGATAGGAGTGAATGGAGACGAATGGTTTTTGGGACCTGACGAGCTGTTGGAGTGTGAGCAGGGTAATATTGTATGAAGGGATTCAGGGAAACCAGTTAATTGATTTAGTTGGACTTGAGTCCTGGAAATGGGAAGTACAATGCCTGCACTTTAAAGGAGGGGTTTGGGATATTGGCAGTTTGGAGGGACTTCTAAACTCTTATTCTGAGCTCCTCTGCAAAGACAGTGATTATGTATGAGTGAGGTGAAAGTGTTGAATGATGATGAAATTATTTTCTTTTGGGGATTTTCTTTCTTTTTGGGTCACCCTGCCTCGGTGGGAGACGGCCGACTTGTTGAAAAACAAATTTACCTTGGAGATCAGGATCCGTCTGGCAACATTTACTTACGTTGGCGGAATTCCTGAGTCTCGAGGGGCAGGAGAAAATACTTCAATATAATGCCAATATCAACTCTACGGCTTATTTATCTATCAGAATTGATCTAATTAGACATAATAAACACTATAAGTAACATAGAAACATGATATATACTCTAGCACGAATAAAATAGGCCATAATATGGTCCAGGACCAGTCCGAGCATATAAAATCATTACTGCTCCTTCCTATAACGTGTTCTTTGGTCCTGGGTAAGAAAAATGGAGTTTTTGAGAGGCTAACTAAACTAGATCACTAGTTTCATAAGGAAAACACTGAAACAAAAGCGATTTTCTTGGATTTTTTTTTTATTGACTTATTTCATGAAGCCCACCATTTATTATTGAAGTAAATGCAATAATATTGACAGGATTCATAAAAAAATGTGTTCTCCAATTGGCTCATGTAATATTGGAAATATTCCAAATATTTTGGGATTTGTGTGGGAGTAAAGGGCAAGATATTTTGCAAATGTCAAAAACTTAGTAACTTTATTTTTTTGTAGAATAACTAAAGATAATTGCATGATTACCTCCAGTGAGAACATCGCACTAGCGTTGTTTTATAAGTACCAAGTCCCAAAACCACCTTTCATTGTGCCATTTAGTGGCACAACTAGTGGTGGCGTATCTGAAGCTCACTCGTAACTCGGATTTTGGCTCGCAACTCAAAGCAAAAAATTGACCGAATGACGGCTCGTAACTCAGAAAACTCGTAAGTTGGGGCATTCATAAGTCAAGGTACCTCTGTATATGTACCTTTTTTTATACTGTTAATGGGTTAATCAGGTAAGGCACATCATATCTCTCTTCATTTGCATTATTTTTTAAGAGTCTGCCCCTATGAGATAGTGCAGAGGCTGTATACATAAAGCAGGGAGGAACATCATGCCTTTTTTGTTTCTGCATAAAGTTTGAGATGTAAATATTTTGCATGTAGCTTTTTGGAACCATGGCTTACAGAGGAAGAATTCTACCCTATGGAAAAATTCAAAACTTATTCCTAATAAATAATAAGCAGTAAAAGAGGCACAATATGAGGAAAGTCATTTTTATTTCAACACATCAACTGTCTCCCACTGAGGCAAGATAAAAATAAAAAGATACAGTGGACCCTCTAATTTTGTGAGTCTCTATTTTCGTGAATTTTGATTATCGGCAACTTTTTTTGTCAAAATATAGCCTCTATTTTTGTGATTTCCCTCTGAATTCGGCGGTTGTACGGAACATGTTCGGCCGCGTGCACACAAAGCCTCCCACACACCATTCAGAGTCAGTCTGGCATTATTTCTCGGCGAGTGACCGTCACCCTCCTCGTTCATACGAAACATTTCGTAATAATCCATTGTTTTTTGTGCTTTCAACTGCTAAATAAGCCACCATGTGCCCAAAGAAAGCTCCTAGTGCCAGGTCTTTGGTAAAAAAGGTGAGAAACACGATAGAATTAAAGAAATCATAGAAAAATATGAAAGTGGCATACATGTGGCCGAGCTTGCCAGGATGTACGGGAAGCCCCATTCAACGATCACTTCCATCGTGGGGAAGAAAAAGGAAATCAAGGAAGCTGATGTTGCGAAAGGGGTAAATGTGCTAACGAAACAGAGATCGCAAATAATCGAAGATGTTAAGTTGTTGTTGGTGTGGATCAACCAAAAACAGTTAGCGGGAGATAGTGTTGTGCAGTCGATAATTTGCGAAAAGGCAAGGCAGTCGCATGCCTATCTTGTAAAGAAAATGCCTGGAACGAGTGTTGATGTGCGTGAATTTAAGGCCAGCAAAGGCTGGTTCGAAAATTTCAAGAAGTGAAGCAGCATACACAGTGTTGTAAAACATGGTGAGGCTGCAAGTTCAGACAAACATGCGGCTGAAAAATTTGTGCATGAATTCGAGGAGTACGTAGAGGCTGAAGGATTCCTCCCCCAACAAGTGTTCAATTGTGACGAAACAGGCCTCAAGCTGGTCCTAGTGCCATTAAAAAACAAAGAAGGGAAGTAACCCCGGATAAGGACTCGGTACCTAAAGTCTTTATGGAAGGAGATTCCCCTTCCAAACAATAGTAACTTCTCCCTCTCCTGTCTTCCATACACCAACAAGAGTCTTCAATAAATATAAGTGTGATGTTATTATTGCTTTATATTGATTTGTCATTCTTTTCTGTATGTAAATCTATATTTAATCTTTAAAAAATGTATATTTTTGTTAATACTTTTGGGTGTCTGGAATAGATTAACATTATTTCTTATGGGGAAAATGGTTTCGATTTTCGTGAATTTCAACTTTTGGCAGACTCTCTGGAATGGATTAATCACGAAATTAGAGGGTCCACTGTACTTATTCGCCATCACTTGTTCAATCACTGTCTTGCCAAAAGTGTGCTGACATCACAGTTCAGATGACCTTCATTATGAAAATACTGGAGTGAGAGGAGAGCTTTCATATTATTACATTAGCCTTTATGCTGTTTATCATATTTTACAGCTGTCTGGGTAACTGTTGTCAACCTGACACATAATTAATTTATCCCTAATGCAAGTTGTGACTTAATTTATATTGAGGGGAGCAGCCTATATCTTGTGTGCTAAATTTATGAATGCCTAACAAAGAGGTTGTTTTAATTACACCATGGGCATCATGGCAAGAGAAGATACCATACAGAAACAAAACACAAGTCTTATTATTTTTATATAATAGAATCCCAGACAGCAGTGACAGTGATACCTCTGGTGATATTTACAATTTATTTTATGTTTTTAACCCTTTCGGGGTCGGTGCCGTACTAGTACGTTTTACGAGCAGATGTCGGTGCCGTACTAGTATGCGTAAATTCTAGTGGCCTCAAATTAAGCGGGGAAACGGCTGGTAGGCCTACATATGAAAGAATGGGTCTGTGTGGTCAGTGTGCACAGTATAAAAAAATCCTGCAGCACACACTGCATAATGAAAAAAAAAAACTCAGACCGTTTTTTCGTTTAAAACAGCGACTTTCCAGTCTATTTTCGTATGGTATTTATTGATGTATTCTCGTTTTCTTGGTCTCATTTGATAGAATGGAAGATATATTACAGAAATAGAGATGATTTTGATTGGTTTGACACTGACAAGTACCTTGAAATTGAGCTCAAAGTAGCGAAAATGTTCGATTTTTGCCGATGTTCAAGAGTAAACAAATCACAACATGTGTCCAATACACATCAACTGACGAGTCTAATATTCTTGCACAAGTGCGCTGATATTATTTATACCATTTTTACAATGATGCAGTTGTATACATAACAGTAAATCTTCTATTTTTTGTGAGAATAAAAATTCAAAATGGAAAGCAAAAGTAATGTAAGAGGGACCTGGAGACGTGACTAATGAGCAGAGATGTTATTTTAGTGCCAGGAATGTCTGCCTTGTTTATTCTGGACCCTATTTTGAAATTGGCATCGTTTGAAATTTGTGTGAAATTGGCCAAATTGCCATTTTCTGACCACTATTTTGGGTAGTTGAAATTGGTAAATAGGTGGTTTCTTGTACTTAATCGATAGAAGAAATGGAGTTCTAGCGAAATAGCTATGATTTTAGTGGACTGGAACATTGGAATTGGCCAAAAATAGGGCTCAAAGTGGGTGAAATCGCCGATGCGTAAACATCTTCGAGACCAATAACTTCGCGAGAGCATAATTCCGTAAGTTTTCATTCAAACTTCATACTTTTGGTGTCGTTATGATCGGAAAAAGATTCTCAATCATTTCATAAGATTTTTTTTTTTTTCCAAAAAAATTTCAACCCTGAGAACGTGTTTCCGAGAAGGCCTGTCGACCCCCAAAGGGTTAAAGATGTTAACCTTTTGAGGGGTCCAGACCCCTGATCTGAAACATATCTCCCCCTCCCCTCCATTATACTTTCTTGTGAAATAGTAGAGAATCTTTTTCCGAAGGTAGTGACACCAAAAATACAAAATTTAATGGCAAATTTACATAATTATGCTGACACATAGTTAGCAGTTTTGGCCCAGTTTACACACTGGCAATTTCACCCATTTTGAATCCCATTTTAGGCCAGTTCCATTGTTCCAGATGATCAAACTCTTAGCTGTTTCACTAGTATGCCTTACATTCTATCAGTTGAGCATAAGAAACCACCCATTTAACTATTTCATCTACCCAGCAAAGTGATCAGAATTTGGTAATTTGGCCAGTTTCACATTAAAAAATGCCATTTTAACCCTTTCAGGGTTGGTGCCGTATATGTACGGCTTGAGAGCCAGTGTCGGTCCGGTATTTATACGCCAAAATTCTAGCGCCTTCATATCTGGTGGAAGAAAGCTGGTAGGCCTACATATGAAAGAGTGGGTCTGTGTGGTCAGTGTGCTCAGTATAAAAAAAATCCTGCAGCACGCAGTGCATAATGATAAAAAAAAACTGACCGTGTTTTTTGTTTAAAACAGAGACTTTGCAGTGTATTTTCGTATGGTATTTATGATTGTATTCTTGATCTCATTTGATAGAATGGAAGTTATATTACAGAAGTAGAGATGATTTTGATTGTTTTCATGGTGAAAAGTACCTTGAAATTGAGTTCAATGTAGCAGAAATGTTCGATTTTTGCCGATGTTCAAGAGTAAACAAATCACGCCACGCCTCCAATACACATCAACTGGTGAGTCTAATATTCTTTGACAAGTGCACTGATATTATTTATACCATTTTTACAATAATGCAGTAGTCTGCATAACAGTAAATCTTCTATTTTTTGTGAGAATAAAAATTCAAAATGGAATGCAAGAGTAATATAAGAGGGGCCTGGAGACGTGACAATGAACGGAGAAAATGTTATTTTAGTGCCAGGAATGTCTGTCTTGTTTATTCTGGACCCTATTTTGAAATTGACATCTTTTGAAATTTGTGTGAAATTGGCCAAAATGCCAATTTCTGACCACTTTATTGGGTAGTTGAAATCGGTAAATGGGCAGTTTCTTGTACTCGATCGATAGAACAGATGGAGTTCTAGTGAAATAGCTATGATTTTAGTCGACTGGAACAATGAAATTGGCCCAAAATAGGGTTCAAATTGAGCGAAATCGCTGATGCATAAATATTGCCGATATCGCTAACTTCGCGAGAGCGTAATTTCATAACTTTTCCATCAAGTTTCATTTTTTTTGAGTCATTACCACTAGGAAAAGATTCTGTATCATTTCATAAGAAAAGATAATTTTTTTATTTTTTTTTTATTTTTTTGACCCTGAGAGTAGGTTAATCTTTAAACTGTCAAAACATAGATCTACGTTCACTCTTGCAGCGCTCCAAATAAGACAAAAAAAAATTTAGGGCCAGTACTTACCGAGATAGACCACGAATTTGCCGCTGGATGCTCACCTGATGGCAACATAGTCCTGCCGCTTGCAGAAGTGTTGCCAATACTATACCTTTTTTTCTTGTTTTTATTTTAATTTATATAATTTTTATGTTCTGATAATTACAATTTATAATAGTTCTTGTGATTTCATAGCCAATCTTTGTTCTGGCACTAATATTAGGTACTGAAATAGTACTCAAATAGTCACAATCACACCGACAGGTGAACATTTTCACCTGCCTTGGTCATTTATTATTGTCTAGAAATATATACAAAGTATTTATAGGTCTCAACAATGTTTTAGACATGCTGGAGTATATATGAAACTTCTTGAAGCATGTTGTTTATGACGAGTGTCACTAAACTGTTGACAGGGTAAGCATTGGAGTGACACTTGATGATATTGCACTGCTGCAGGGAACCCTGGCTTTATTTGTTTTCACTGTTACACACAAACATGTATATCTGTCTGTCTATATCTGCTTATCTGTCTTTGTCTGCCTGTGTGTGTCTTTCCGTCTGCTTGTCTCTCAGTCTCAGAGTGCGACTCGTAAACCAACAGGTATTACACACGATGCAGAAGTGACTATGCGTATTACTTGCCAATCATGTGCATTATGTGTTATATCTACAAGCACTGTATAGCACTTTGCCTGGAATTTTTGGGTTATCCTAGGTAATTTACACTATGTATAATAACTGTACTTATGAGTACATGTGATAGACAGAGATAGAGACAGACAGAGATAGAGACCGGCAGAGATAGAGACCGGCAGAGATAGAGACCGGCAGAGATAGAGACCGGCAGAGATAGAGACCGGCAGAGATAGAGACCGGCAGAGATAGAGACCGGCAGAGATAGAGACCGGCAGAGATAGAGACCGGCAGAGATAGAGACCGGCAGAGATAGAGACCGGCAGAGATAGAGACCGGCAGAGATAGAGACCGGCAGAGATAGAGACCGGCAGAGATAGAGACCGGCAGAGATAGAGACCGGCAGAGATAGAGACCGGCAGAGATAGAGACCGGCAGATACAGGCAGAGAGACAGCCAAACCCGGCCAGTGTATCGAATACAAATTACACATGTTCCAGAATCATTTCTCTTTACTTAGGGCATAGGTTATAGGACATTCTGCCAGGATGACACTACCAGTGGTATCAAAAATGAAAGGATGTTGCACAAATGTTACACATGGGTTATTATCGAGTTTTTTTTTATATTTCCTCGACCACTTGTGGCCACATCATTACTTTCCTCTTAAAAGGGGAGTGTTAATACAACATGATATCAGTGAATCCTGCTATTTGCTCTACCTGGCACTATTATCGAGTTTTTTTTATATTTCCTCGACCACTTGTGGCCACATCATCACTTTCCTCTTAAAAGGGGAGTGTTAATACGACATGATATCAGTGAATCCTGGTGTTTGCTATGCTATTTGCTCTACCTGGCACTCAATTGAACTGGTGCTCCCACAAGGTACTAAGTGGTCCCAATTTTTTTTAATACTGCGCACACCGAGTGCTAAGACCCATTCTATACTGACTAGGTATCTCAGGCCAATCATGCCAAATTTGGAGGCAGAAAAATAAAACATGGATCTATGTTTGGATCGCTAGTGTTACAACGTAGATCTACGTTTGTACAGTTTAAGGGTTAAGGATCGGGGGTCTCGACCCTGAAAGGGTTAAAAATAAGGTCAGTGATAAACAATGTAGACATTCCTGACACTAAAACATTTCCTCTGTTCTCTAGTTATGTCTGAAGGCCTCTTATATATTACACTTGCTTTCCGTTTGAATTTTTATTTACACAAGAAATAGAAGATTTACTGTTATGCAGGTTACTGCATTAGTATAATTGTATAAATAATGACAGCGCATTCATGAACACATATTGGATGATCAGTTGGACACACATTAGATGAGTGATGAGATTAGTGTCCCCTGGAATATTGACAAAACTTGAATATTTCTGCTACTTTGAGCTCAATTACAAGCTACTTCCAGCCCTGAAACTAATCAGAATCATCTTATTTCTGTAATACATCTTCCATTCTATCAATTAATACCAAGAAACTAAGTGTAAAACCAGAAAAAAACATTAAAAAATACACTGCAAAGTCACTATATTAAACCATGCACATGGTCAGTTTTTCCCCCCATTATGCACTGCTTGAAGCAGGAGTTTTTATTATGGTGTACACTCGCCACATAGACCCATTCTCTCATATATAGGCTTATCAGCCCTCTTGCACTAAATTTGAAACCGCTTGAATTTACTCGTAATATTACGGCACATATCCTAAGCTCAAAGCTGTGATGTTATGGCATAAACCCGGAAAGGGTTAAAGAAAATGCAGATATAGCAAGAGGTGGGTGGCATTGGCATCGGCATCTACTATGCAGGATCCATACTATATAATATATATATTTTTTTCAACATGTCGGCCGTCCCCCACTGAGGCAAGGTGGCCCAAAAAAGAAACACTTTCATCATCATTCACACATAATCACTGTTTTTGCAGAGGCAACCAGATATGACAGTTCAGATGTCACTCTAAACAGCCAATATCCCAAACCCCTCCTTTAATGTATAGGCATTGTACTTCTCACCTCCAGGACTCAAGTCTGGCTAACTGGTTTTCCTGAATCCCTTCACAAAATATTACCCTACTCACACTCCAACAACTCGTCAAGTCCCAAAAACCATTCGTCTTCATTCACTCCTATCTTAACAAGCTTACACATGCCCACTGTATGTCCAAGCCCCTTGCACACAAAACCTCTTTCACCCCCTCCATCCATCCTTTCCTAGGATGACCCCTACCTCTCCTCCCCTCCACTAGTTTTATACACCCTCCAAGTCATCCTATTTTGCTCCATCCTCTGTAAATGACCAAACCACCTCAACAACCTCTCCTCAGCCCTCTGAATAATACTTTCATTAACTCCACACCTCCTAATTTCCACACTACGAATTCTCTGCATAATATTTACACCACACATTGCCTTTAGACAAGACATCTCCATTGCCTCTGGCCTCCTCCTTGCTGCAGCATTTACAACCCATGCTTCACACCCACATAAGAGTGTTAGTACCACTATACTCTCGTACATTCCCTTCTTTGCTTCCATGGATAACGTTCTTTGTTTCCACAGATACTACCTCAATACACCACCCACTGTTTTTCCTTCATAATTTCTATGGTTTAACTCGTCCTTCTAAACCCAGCAGCTGACAAGTCTTCTCCCAAATATCTCAACACATTCACTTATTCCATACTCCCTCCCTCCAATGTGATATCCAGTTTTTCTTTACCAAAATCGTTTGATACCCCTCATCACCTTACTCTTATCTGTGTTCACTTTCAACTTTCATCCTTTACGCACCCTCCCAAATGCATCCACCAACCTTTGCTAGGTATTATATTTTAATATTAATTTTTTTATTTGCAGAAATTTGAATGTGACCAGTGTCATGTTGTCTTCTCCCGAATGAACAAACTCATGAAGCACCGTCAGCGTGCCCATCAGGAAGCTCTCTCCTGTAATCAGTGCAATTCTCAGTTTACACACATAAATAGCTACAGGTTACACATGCGTCTTCATAGTGGAGAAAAACCATATGAGTGTAACGAATGTGGAGCCAGGTTTGTTCAGAGCAGCCACCTCAATATCCATAAACGATCTCATACTGGTGAAAAACCTTATCAGTGTGATGTGTGTAAACAATCTTTCAAGCAAATATCGCATCTTAGAACACACGAAAGAATTCATACACAGATGAAACCATATACTTGTCCTATGTGTGGCGCTGCGTTTATACAGAAAAGTAGTTTAAACCGACATAGTAGGATTCATACGGGCGAGAAACCTTATGTATGTGTAATATGCCATGCAGCGTTTTGTGTTAAAAATAATCTTACTCGTCATATGATAACTCATACCGGTGAGCAACCATATAAATGTGATCTTTGTCCGGCTTCTTTTGGTCAGGCTATAGATTTAAAAAGACATAAGATTGCTCATACTGGAGTGAAACCGTTTCAGTGTGATGTATGTGATGCTTCATTTAGCCGTAAGAACAACTTAAAATGGCACAAATATAGCCATACGGGTGAAACACCTTTTAAGTGTGATGAATGCATGGCTGAGTATACACGTCCACGAGACCTGAAAAAACACAAATTAAGCCATGGTCCACTTGTACCTCACATATGCGACATATGTCATCAACGGTTTCCTCAGCCTAGCGGTCTTAAACGTCACATGATGAATCATACAGGTGAAAAGCCTTTTGTGTGTGAAAAATGTTTTGCTACATTCGTTGATAAAAGTGCCCTAAAAAGACATATGTATAAACATGTTGGTGTGAAACCTTTTGCTTGCAAAAGGTGTGACACAACATTTCGAGAGTACCGCAGCCTTAAAAGACATAGTATGTCAGTTCATGGAGAAGAACCCGAGGATAGACAAACCCACATACAGTTGCAGTCACAGCAACAACAACAGCAGCAGCAGCAGCAGCAGCAACAACAACAACAGCAACAACCGATACAACAGCAGCCCCAACAGCAACAACACATTACAACAATACCTGCTGGAACTATCATCACTACCACTCAAGATACATCACATCTTGCTCAGTTCACTCAGGCACTTTCACAGCAAAATCCCCAGCAGATGGCTCAAGTGCCAACATTAATGCTCTCAGGTGGACCAGGGCAGCCGGCCAGAGCTGCAAGGCCTGCCAACAACTGCCAGAATCACACTTCTCATGTCCTTACTTTTGGAGGTAACAATCAGTGGCAGTCATGGTGCTTCTGTGAGACTCCAGCCATCCCTGAAACACAGCAGCAGGTGATGGTAGCTACTACTGCAGCCACCCATCAGCAGCAGGTGCAACAAGCACAGCAGCCACAGCAACAGCAGCAGCAGCAACAACAACAACAACAACAGCAGCAGCAGCAGCAGCAAGCAGCACCATTTACAATGTCTGTCAAGACTCCTACATTGCCAACTCATATACAGCTGCAGTTTCCTTTTGGAGACACTCAGGCTACAACAAGTCACACTCAGTGGATAGCTGGTTGGGGAAAGTAGCAATGTATGTAGGTCCGAGTTGCTCATTATCTTGTTTGAAGAACTGGAGTGTAAAAAACTCTAGATAGGTAAAAATTTAATGTTCCACAAGCAGTTTATAATGAGAGAGATTTGGGGAAACTTTCTAAGTATTAAAATTTCATTATTAAATATAAATAATAATGTATATAAAAACAGATTTACTTTTCTTTCATTATTCAATTTTAATGTTAATTTAAATTCATTTTAGAGGTACTATACTACTTTTGGAATTTTTAAACTTACTGTGAATTTTCTCAATCTGCATAGTATATAAACTGAAAATTGAGCAGTGATTAATATATCTATATGTTTTTTTGTAACATTTGTTCCACATGAGCATTTTCATGCATTGGCTATTTGCCAACATGATAGGTGACCCCAAGATGGAAAACATTCTTTCTCTCTTTCATTCTTTCTCTTTCTTTCTTTCTTTCTCTCTTTCTCTTTCTTTCTCTTTCTTTCTTTCTCTTTTTCTCTTTTTCTCTTTTTCTCTCTCTTTCTTTCTTTCTTTTCCCCCTCACACTCACTCATGCATGTACATACACACACAAAAAAAGAGAAGGAATACATTGGAGTATTATACTGAGCATATCACCTGAGACACACAACAATGGCAAATATGTGAATAGGTTTTGTGTGTGTAAATAACGAGTCATTCATGATACTGTATACTGTGTATTGGAATATGCTGTATCAGTATGGAATCCACACATGGTCAAGCATATCAAGAAATTGAAGAAAGTGCAGAGGTTTGCAACAAGATTGGTCCCAGAGCCAAGGGGTATCCTATGAGGAGAGGTTAAGGGAACTCAACTTTATGATGCTGGAGGACATGATTACTGGGGGATGGGGAGAGATAACAACGTTCAAAATACTGAGAGGAATTAACAAGTGAATAGGGCCAGATTGTTCGAAAGATGGGAAATGGGAACACATGGGCACTGCTAGAAGTTGAAAGCACAGATGAGTCATAGGGTTGTTAGGAAGTATTTCTTCAGCCTTAGAGTTGTCAGGAAGTGGAACAATCTGGAGAGTGAAGTAATACAGGATCCATACATAGCTTTAAGAAGAGGTATGATAAGGCTCTTGGAGCAGGGAGAGTGCGCACCTAGTAGTGGCCAGTGAAGAGACGGCCAGGAGCTGTGAATCGACCCCTGCAATCACATTTAGGTGAACGTGCGCACGCTCTCTTGAGTGAGTCCTCTTTAAGGGGGGCTCCTTGCTATGGCTAAGAGGCTATGGTCTGAGGAATTGGACCTCTTGGTCTTCTTCCTCCAACCGAACCTAACTACCGCCCAATCCTCCCTTCCCTATCCCTTCCTCCCCATCCCCCCCTTTTTTCCCCCTTTCCTCCACCCTCCCAACCCTCCCCTTTCCTCGTCCTGTTTGTAGTCTCTGGGGTCCTCCCCTCTGGCATTACGGTTTCTAGGTAGGGGAAAGTGTGCTGGGGTTCATCCCACTCCATGAGGTCCCTTAGGGGTGGTGTAGTTTGCTGTGGAATCTGAATTGACTGGAGTTGCCCTGCTCCCTTCCCAGATTTCCGAGAAGTGGGCGGGGTGTCCTGCAGATTGTGGGTGTATCTCCAGAGGCTGCCTGTCGGTTCTGGGAGGTGACAGCCGAAGGAGGTATGCTTTGTGGTGGTATTCCGACCGCTCTCTCTTTTGTATGCCGAGGTGGCTCAGTAGATGTGAGGTTGCTTTCCCAGAGTGCTGGTTTACTGGCGTGAAGGGTAAGGTATGGCACGGGTTCCATGCTGCATCTGCACTGCCTGTGGGCTCGAGGCCCTCTCGGATGAGGGGAGGAACTTACAGCCCTTCCATGCCTTCTAGTGACTGTCCCTTTTTTTTTCTTTCCTTTTTTTTTTTTCTTTAACCTTTTAACTGTCCACACGTAGATATACGTTTGTACGCGTACTGCTGCGAACGTAGATCTACGTTTTATTTTTCATTCGTTCAAATTTAGCGCGATAGGCCTGAGTCGCCTAGACATGAGAGAATGGGTCTGCGCCCTCAGTGTGCGCAGTATGAAAAAAATCGGGGACGCCTGGGTACCGCATGGTAGCCCCAGTTAGTTTCAGCTCAATCGTGGGTCAACATCATGGCACATCCTCGTGATTCACTCACTCCTCGTTGTATTAACACTCTACTATTCTCGGAAAGTGATAAAGAACGCGAGCTTAGTGGATTAGACAGTGATATAGCCACTAATAATCAAGGAATTAGTGAAACTATTGATGACAACCCAGATGACCCTCAGCCCATCACCTCTGGGGTGGCCAGTGTGGACATACCAGACCCTCAGCCCAGCACTTCTGGGGTGGCCAGTGTGGCCATACCAGACCCTCAGCCCAGCACTTCCGGGGTGGCCAGTGTGGCCACAGACCCTCAGCCCAGCACCTCTGGGGTTGCTAGTGTTACTACCCAAAGGCAACTCCGCAAGAGGAAATTATCATTTTCCATGTGTTATAATAATGACGATAGTGAAAGTGATATAAGTGACGATGATGAAATCGATTTTATGCCCATAGACGATTCATCGAGTGAAAGTGATTATCATTATTCCCCAGTGAAACGTGCTTTTGGGCGTCATTACCTATGTTCAGGCAGTGTGCCATTTGCAGTCAGAGGCAAGGGTCGTGGCAGGTCACAATCCAGAACCCCTGCCACTGATAGTGAAAGTGATAATGAAGGAGAGTATGCTGGGATGGAGGAAGAGGGGGTGGGTGGCATGATGCCTGGTCCTCGTGGCGCGGTGTGTGGACAGACAAAGGACCACACGGCACCCTCTCAACTATGTGCTGGCCCCACTCCCGTCCCTCCTCCTTCTCCCCCACGTCCCATGCCACAGGTCCACCCTGCACCAGCTGATCGTGAATGGAATTGGACTGAACATACACCATTCGTGCCACATCCTTTCATTTTTGATGACAGTGGAAGTAGCATCATGCCACACTGTCCCATCACTGATGAGTCTACTGAGTTAGACTATTTTCAACTATACTCTGATGAGCCGATAATGAACCTGATTGTTACCCAGACCAACCTGTACTACCAGTATACAGTGGACCCCCGAGTTTCGTAAAAACTTCACTCCTGAAGTCTGCTCAAGTGCCATTACCGAACGAATTTACTCCCTTAAGGAAAAATTTCACGTAGGTTAGTCTATTTCAGACCCCCAAAAATACACTTCCACAAGAACTTACAAAATTATACTTACATAATTGCACGATTTCCGGGGTATTCGTTAACCGAGGGTCCACTGTACAATGGACCATGTAGATGTTACAGAATCGTCACGGCTGCGCAGGTGGAAAAATACAACTGTGGCTGAAATGTATTTATTCCTTGGCACTGTCATGCTTATGCCACACACATATAAGCACAATATAGCAAACTACTGGTCCACAGACTCCTTCATTAGCACTCCAGTCTTCCGTGACCTCCTGTCCTGCAACAGATTCATTCTGTTGCTGAGAATGTTGCATTTCTCAGACAGGAATACACCAAACCGAAATGACCTCCTTTACAAAATCCGGGAATTGTTAATGTATCTCAAGCAAAAGTTCAGTGCCTACTTTTATCCATTCAAGAACATTGTTGTTGACGAGTCCTTGATTCTGTTCAAGGGACGTCTGTCATTCAAACAATATATACCAAGCAAACGTAATCGCTTTGGTATAAAACTGTCTGTTATGTGTGACTGTGAGACTGGTCTTGTGTTGGATGTCATTATCTACACAGGGAAAAATACACTCGATGATACCAGGCGCATGTTGGGCATTTCTGGTGATGTTGTTCGCAAGATGATGCAACCATACCTTGGCAAAGGTCATACATTGTTCACAGACAACTGGTACACAAGCCCTATGCTTGCTGATTTCCTACGTGTGAACAATACTGATATATGTGAAACAGTGAGAAGAAACAGAAAACACATGCCAAAGTTCACTGGAGGAAGTGTAGTGCAAGCATGATAAAAGGGACGTGACATTGCTGTCAACCATCCACAGAAACGAGATGGTACAAACAGACAGAATCAGCAAGCTCAACAATCAACCTGTTGAAAAACCAGCTGTTGTCATCGACTATACGAACAATATGCGACTAGTTGATAAGTGTGACATGATGATAGGCTTTGTTGACTGTGTTCGTAGGAGTCGCAAGTGGTATATAAAAGTGTTTTTCTACCTTGTTGACATTGCAATGCTCAATGCCTTCAACATGTTCGAAATAAAGACTGGGAAGCGACAACAATATGCGGAATTCACCCTAAATGTCATCAAGCAGATAGCGAGAAAGTATGGTACCACACCTATACCTGCCACTCCACAGCGACCTGTCACCCCACAACCAGAAGGGAAAGTGCCTAACCGAATAATCCCTAACTGTCACTGCCTGATACCATTACCATCTACTCCAAAGAAGAAGTACTCTCAGAAAAAGTGTGTTGTGTGTGCTTACAGTACACAGCGACCCTAAGTGTGAAAAGACACACGATACATGTGTCAGCAATGTGGAGTGGCACTCTGTATGAATCCATGCTTCTTGGAGTATCATACAGTGGTGGACTTCTAGAAACATAAATGGGATCTGTAAATACCTTGTATATATATGTAAACAATAGTATGTGATTGAACCAGGTGTACAAATTCATCAATCAGTGTGAACATGTGTGTTTGTGACAGTATGATTACTAATTCAGTACCAAACATTTGTGTCTAAACAAGAATTGGCAATGATATAAAAAGATCTGCATCAAAACATTATTATCATAGTATGAAAACAACAGAAAATGGAAAAAAAAAACGATAAATGTTTATTGTTTCTGCAAGCGGCAGTGCTCCATGTTGCCGACACCACATCATTTAGCACCAACTTCGTGGGCTTATATCTCGATAAGTACTGGCCCTAAAAATTTTTTTTTAGCCTATCCTGTTTATAAAAATGCACTCTTCATTTAAAAAAAAAATGATTTTTTTTTTTTTTTAAATATTCGGAGCAGTATGCGAGTGAACGTAGTTCTACGTGTGGACAGTTAAAGGGTTAAAATAACAAGAAAGAAGCACCACTGTCATGGAGTCTTCGTTCTGTGCAACACCTTCTGCTGATGTCGCTTCATCACCTGCTAAAGGTGCTGAGGCGACACCCGTTTCTGTTAATGCCTCTGCCTCTTGCACGCCTTTAACAATGCGTCTGGCTTCCATGCATACGGTGCGACGGTTTTGGGATCGCCCGCCTCCCTTGGGTCGGACCGCCCACAGTACTACTAAACGTTCCAGACCACCTACTGACGACGGTTCTTTGATGTCTACCCAAAAACAACCTGCACGACACTCACTCCCTTTGCGCACCATGTTTACAAGTACACAGTGGACTAAATTCTTTTCCCTCCAACCAACATCTCCAACTGATTATCTTTCTGACCATAGTACAGTGGACGCCCGAGTTTCGGTCATAATTCACTCCAAAAGGCTATTCAAGTGCCAGTACCGAACGAATTTATTCCCTTAAGGAAAAATGTAAATTAGATTAGTCCTTTCAGACAAAAGCACTTACAATATTAAACTTACATAATTGTTCGATTTCCGAGGTGACTGAAACTCGGGGGTCCACTGTATTGGTAAAGCTCTTTTACGACATGTTGTCCAAAATATATCCTTCCACGCTCTTTGAAACGGTACGCACGTCATTACAGTTCAGAATTCAGAACAAGCTCATAATCTTTCCCATATTACTTCCATAGATAACATTCCAATCACAGTTCATAAGCACGCTACTCTCAATTCTTGCAGTGGTACGGTGGTTTTACCACATACCATTGTACAAAGTGATTTTCTGTCTTGCGGCGATGATATTTTAGAGCAATTATCCCTTCAGGACCTTTCTATTCTCAAAGTGGATACATACGTCCTGCCTGCTCACGGGCGGAGATGCTTTCCCAGTAACATCGTCCGCTTAACCTTCAGCTTCCGTGAACTCCCGTCCTCCGTTTATATTGCGGGTCATCGCCTTGAAGTCCGTAAAGTACTCCCTACTCCCCATCAGTGTCGGAAGTGCTGGCGCTTCAGACACCCCGCTAAATACTGAAGATCTGCGGTGGAGCTTCCGGTCTGCGGTGCCGCAGATCATGCCAATATATCTTGCAGTCTTCCCTCCTTGTGTCTCAATTGTAATGAATCTCATCCTTCCTTTTCACGCCATTGTCAAGTCTATCGTAATGAACGAGAAATCCGTTATCTTAAAGAGAGTGAAGGCCTTACTTTGGCTATGGCTGTCTCTCAGCTTCGCCTTCAGGAAAATCTTCCTCGTATTCCTTATTCTCGAGTAGCTCGGAGGCCTCCAAGCTTGATGGTCCTCCCGCCTATCAGCTCCTCTGCTACCATGGGATCATGAGGCTAAAGTTGCAAGGGATTCGAAGACTAACCCAAAAGGGTTCTTTCAGGTATACAGAAGTAAGATTAGGGACAAGATAGGCCCACTTAAGAGTAACTCAGGTCAGATCACTGACAGTGATAAGGAAATGTGTGAACCTTGCAACACCTACTTCCTCTCAGTTTTTACTCAAGAAGATACTAGTGAAATTCCAGAAACAATAAATTATTTAGAACAGGATGATAATAAACTATGCACAATTGAGGTAACTAGTGACATGGTCCTCAGACAAATAGAGAAATTAAAACCTAACAAATCCCCAGGCCCTGATGAACTGTTTGCAAGGGTTTTAAAGGAATGTAAAGGGGAACTAAGCATACCCTTGGCTAATCTTTTCAATATATCACTACAAACTGGCATAGTGCCAGACAAGTGGAAAATGGCTAATGTAATACCTATTTACAAGGCAGGTAACAGGTCCTTAGCTTCGAACTATAGACCAATAAGCCTTACCTCCATAGTGGGAAAATTTATAGAATCAATAATTGCAGAGGCAATTCGTAGCCATCTTGAAAGGCATAAATTGATTAATGAATCTCAGCACGGTTTTACAAAGGGGTGTTCCTGTCTTTTGAATTTACTAACTTTTTTTTACTAAGGTATTTGAGGAGGTAGATCATGGTATTGAATATGATATTGTGTATATGGACTTCAGTAAGGCTTTCGATAGAGTTCCACATCAGAGGCTATTGAGGAAAATTAAGGCACACGGAATAGTAGGAAAAATTTTTCCTGGGTAGAGGCATGGTTGACAAATAGGCAGCAGAGAGTTTGCATAAATGGGGAGAAATCAGAATGGGGGCACGTCACAAACGGTGTTCCACAGGGGTCAGTGTTGGGCCCCTTGTTGTTCACAATTTACATAAACGACATAGATGAGGGAATAAATAGCGATATAAGCAAATTTGCTGATGACTCCAAACTAGGCCGTCTAATTCATTCAAATGAGGACATTAGAGCACTCCAGGATGATTTGAATAGACTGATGCAGTGGTCGGAGAAGTGGCTGATGCAGTTTAATATTGACAAATGCAAAGTTCTAAATGTTGGACAGGACAATAACCATGCCACATATAAATTAAATAATGTAGATCCATTACTGATTGCGAAAAGGATTTAGGAGTTCTGGTTAGCAGTAATCTGAAACCAAGACAACAGTGCATAAGTGTTCGCAATAAAGCTAACAGGTTGTTCTTCAACTCTATATCTCTGGTTAGGCCTCATTTAGATTATGCTGCACAGTTCTGGTCACCGTATTACAGAATGGATATAAATGCATTGGAAAACGTACAAAGGAGGATGACAAAGTTGATCCCATGTATCAGAAATCTTCCCTATGAGGATAGACTGAGGGCTCTGAATCTGCATTCTCTATTAAGGCGTAGAATTAGGGGGGATATGATTGAGGTGTATACGTAAATGGAAAACAGGAATAAATAAAGGGGATGTAAATAGTGTGTTAAAATATCTAGCCTAGACAGGACACGCAGCAATGGATTTAAGTTGGAAAAATTCAGATTCAGGAAGGATATAGGAAAGCACTAGTTTGGTAATAGAGTTGTGGATGAGTGGAACAAACTCCTGAGTACCGTCATAGAAGCTAAGACGTGTAGTTTTAAAAATAGGTTAGATAAATACACGAGTGGGAGTGGGTTTGGGTGGGTGTGAGTTGGACCTGACCAGCTTGTGATACTAGGTCAGTTGCTGTGCTCCTTCTTTAGGGAATGGGACGTGACCTGACTACCTTAAGGCTTAAGTGAGTGAATTGGACCTGCCTCGCATGGGTCAGTAGGCCTGCTGCAGTGTTCCTTCTTTCTTATGTTCATATGTCTTCCGGGGTCACCCCCGTTTCTAATTCTTTTGCGGTTTTACTCTCTGAAAATCGTACCTCTTCTTACTTCTACTTCATCTCGCTTGCTAGTTTCTCAGTCTGTGAGACCTCGCAAGCCTACACCTTCGCGCCTATCACCTGTGAAGTTGAATCTATCTTCTACCTCTGTGCCTAGTTCTCACCCCCTTTTTAACACTCTCATGAAGGTGGAGGTTCACCCCCCTTGTGTAGTCCTCTCTTCTCCTGTTCCCCCTCAGTCTTCTTCCCTAGTTCCCTACCAACCTCCTTCCTCTCCTGTTCCACTGCAGGACTCTTCTGCCCCCACCAGCACATCTCTCCAGCTTCATACTCCACGCCCTTCTCAGTCCTCTTTGGTTCCCTCCATAGTCTCCTTGACCTTTACTTGCTCTACCTCACCTGTCTCTGAAATCATGGTATCGGCATCTTCCTTATCTACTGAGACACTTAACGCTGTCTCCAACTATATTGCGGAGACGAAACCCTTGATGGACACTGACGCTCCTCCTTCTACCCCTTCCTTTTCACGACCCTCGCAACGATCTTTTCTTTCACAGCAATCTGATTCCTCCTTGCTTACACGCTTACCGTTGCCCCCACACGTTGACTTCACTGACCCTAATATTCCATAGATTTTCTTGCTTCTTGTTGACATAACTGTCTTTGTAAATAATGTCTTATTTACAATGCAATATTCATGGCCTCGGGTAATCGGGGAGAGCTCCAAGTGTTACTCTCTCAGTTTTTCCCAGTATGTGTCGGGTTACAAGAGCCCAAAACTTTGTTCAGCAGTTATTCGTCCCGTTTTGGGCTATGTGCTGTTACATTCTTCTGATCCCTTTCCTGATGAATCATTTAATGAGAGCACGCTTCTTGTGCACGTTGGTATACTGTATCAATAAGTTTTTGTTCATTCTCTGCTGCATTATACTGCAGCTCGTATTTATTTGCACAGATGGTATACAGTTTGCTCTCTATATCTTTCCCCCTCTCGTGCATTCTGTATCTCGGATATTGCGTTTTTGATCTCTACCGCCACCCATCCTGTTAGGTGATTTTAACGCTCACCATCATCTGTGGGGAGGGTCCCACTGTGACTCGTGGTGATCAGCTAGAGACTCTTCTTTCTTCTCATTCTCTACATGTTTTAAATATGGGTGCTCTTACCTATTTTGACTTTTGCACTCAGTCTCTCTCTTGCATTGATCTTTCTATCTGTTCCTTGTCAATTGCACTTGATTACATTTGGTCTGTTCTTCCGGATTTACACGACAGTGATCACTTTCCTATTTCCAACTGCCTCGCAGCCTTCATTGGCAATTTGCACGAGCGAATTGGGACTTATACTCTCATCTTACCACTTTTTGTGGGACCCCCCTTTCGTCCTCTATTGATAAACTAGTGCACCAGTTTTCGACCTTAGTTTTGACTGTGGCATCACGTTTTATTCCTCAAACCTCAGGCAGGCATTCTCAGACATGTCTGCCTTGGTGGTCTCCTGCGTGTGCCTATGCAGTACGTTTGAAATGTGCTGCATGGGGCTGTTATCGATATAATCGGACCTCAAATCGTCTTTTAGATTTTAAGTGGGCAAGGGCAGTTGCTCGCCGTGTCATACGCAATGCTAAACGCACTTGTTGGCAAGACTACGTGTCTACCATTACCTCGTCTTCCCCTATGTGTGCAGTTTGGAAAAAGGTACGGAAGTTGTGTGGCAAGTACACTCTGGACGCAGTTCCCGTTTTGCGGGTTGCTGGTGTTAGTGTTGTGGAACCATTTGAAGTTGCCACGGAACTTGTGAACCATCTTGTTTTTTGTCTCCCAAGGGCTTCACCTTTGTCCCTCATTCCTTGTGTCTAAGTCTACCAAGGAGCAATTGCCCTTGGATTTCTCCTCTAATGGAATGGAGCCGTATAATGTACCTTTCACTCTCCTAGAGCTAGAGTCCATGTTTTCCGCCTGCCAGTCATCGGCAACTGGGCCTGATGATATTCATATCAGTATGCTGAAACATCTGCATTCTACAGCCCTTAGTCCTTTTGCGTCTTTTCAATCTTATTTGGATGCGAGGGGTTCTCCCTCAACAATGGAAATCTGCCATTGTTCTACCGTTTCGTAAACCAGGCACCTCGGGGTTTGATACAGTAGACCCTCATTTAGCACGGTAGTTACGTTCCTGAAAACGTCGTGTTAGATAATTCGTGTTAAATAATTAAAATAACTTATGGGAAAAATAGGGTTACGTTCCTGGGAATCCCCAAAAAGCCAAACAAGTTTTTTTAGACCAACAGATCTTGCAAAAACTGAAGGCAAATATGTAATTGTAGTTCATTGTCGTGATATATTACTGCTTAAGACTACAAATGCAATAGAAATAATAGTATTTATTACCTTAAATTGTGGGTAATGATGTTTGTGGATGGTTGTGAAGAGAGTGGATATGGATGGTGTGGCCCTACTGGGCTTAGGTGGATGGTTGTTGGTTGTCGGTAGAAGTGGATGGTAGAGGTTCTTGTACTGAAGTCGATGGTTGTATTGCAGTGTGCATAAATTCTGTAATGGATCTCTGGGCTCTTTTACCCTGCATTACATTATACAGCTGACGGTAAGGCATCATCAGCTGGTCTTGACCCCGTTTCAAAGCACTGCTTCTAGCTTTGTCAGGGTCCTCTTCAGTGAAAAAGTCTGCTAGTTTAGCAGCAAAATGGAACTGCTCACGTAACTGCTGCAATGTTAACTGTTTTTCTTCAGGTTCTTCTTCATCTTCTGTTATCTCCCTCCCTTGTATCTGTGCATCGAACTTTGCCAACATTTCCTCTGGACTCCTGTCTTCATCATCATCATCATCATCATCTTCTAAAAGTTCATTCACATCTTCTTCATTCATATCTTCAAAACCATCACCTGGTAATCTTGCCAGCTGAACAATTTCCTGAACCTGACTCAAGCAAGGGAAAACCAGAGAAAGAATTAACTACATAAGGGCATAAGTTTCCCCAGACTGCATTTAATGTTGATTAAGGCACTTCATTCCATGCACTTCTAGCATAGCTGATGGCATCTGCAATGTTAAATTTACTCCAGAAGCTTGGTACTGCCAGGTTGGAGTCAGAGTCCATTGATGCAACTATTTTTTTTATAACTTTTTTTGTGTAGTTACACTTGAATGTCTTAATAACTCCCCGGTCCAGTGGTTGAATCAGAGATGTTGTATTTGGAGGTAAAAATACAACTTTTACATGTGGGGTCACATCCAGCAAAGCTTCTGGATGAGTATGGGAATTATCAAGAATGAAGAGAGCCTTGAATGCAAGGTTCTTGCTGTGCAGGTAAAACTTGACTTCAGGAATAAAGTGATGCTTAAACCAGTCAATAAATATTTCCTCTGTCATCCATGCTGACTGGTTTGACCTCCAAATTACTGGTAAGGTGTTTTTATCCACACCTTTCAAAGCACGAGGATTCTTAGTGGTAAATAACCATGGGCTTACACTTGAAATCACCTGACGCATTACCGCAAAGGAGCAAGGTGAAGCGATCCTTTGCTGCCTTGAAGCCCAGTGCACTTTTCTCTTGTTGACTGATATAAGTTCGTGTTGGCATTTTCTTCCAGAAAACACCTGTCTCATCAGCATTAAACACTTGATGTGGCTCATAGCCACCCTCAGAAATAAGTTCCTGAAATTCAGCAGGAAAATTACTTGCTGCTGTATGATCAGCTGAAGCACTTTCACCAGAAAACTTAATATTATGTAACTTATTATTCAACTTAAAGTTCTGGAACCAGCCTGGGCTAAACACACACTCGTTTTCAGGCTTTCCTTCCTTATCACACACTGCTTTAAACTACTGTAAGGCCTTTTTACCTAATTAAGAGGGAATTAAGTGATACACCTTTCTTTGTTTATAGTTCAATCCACTCAAGCAACAAGTTTTCTGTTTTATTTACTTGTTGGGACCTACGTATCATTCTTTTCATGAGGTCACATTTTAGGTTATTCATTACACAAGCTCGTATATTCGCCTCATTCTTTCCTAATTGTACGAACTGACGCTTCATTAAGGCCATAGGCCCTGACTATATCCACCACATGTGAGCCACTCTTAAGCTTATCTAATATCTCGATTTTCTTTGTAATTCCTAGACTTGAACGCTTAAACCTTTTCTTGTCACTTGCTGTAACACTTGTATGCTTACTGGGTGCCATGATTGCTTTGCAGATTTATCAAAATGCAATGAAAATAACAAAATGTATGTAAATAAACAGCGAGCTTCCCAATTATTGTGTTGTCCTGCACGCGTATGAACCAAACTGAACGCTGGGAGGGATGCGTGGGTGGGTGAGGGTGGCGGGGATTGGTAGTAGGACTACCCCACTGACTCAATGGTTTAACCCACCGCGTGCTCAAAATTTTTTCCCCTCCAGCCGAACCGTGTAATATCAGTTTTACGTCGTGTAAGATAAGAATGTGCCGCACTTCTTCAATCGTGCAATACCCATAACGTGCAACATAAATTTGTGCTAAATGAGGGTCTACTGTACCTCTCACTATCGTCCCATTGCTCTGACCAGTGTAGTCTGCAAGGTGATGGAACGATTGGTGAATAGACGTCTGATATGGTATTTGGAGACTCACAGTAGTCTTTCTCCTCACTAATATGGCTTTTGCAAGAGCCGCTCTACTTTGGACCCCTTGCTCCACTTGGATACGTATGTGCAAAATGCCTTTGCTAACAAACACTCCTTCCTAGCAGTCTCTTTTGATCTTGAGAAGGCATATGACACCACTTGGAGGTATAACATTTTAGCCCAAGCCCACTCTTTAGGCCTTCGTGGTAATCTGCCAACTTTCCTTACTGCTTTCTTATCTGACAGACATTTTCATGTCTGGGTTGGCGCCTCGCTTTCTTCGGACTTTGTTCAGGCCAAGGGTGTCCCACAAGGTTGTGTCCTTAGCACTTCCCTTTTTCTCTTGGCTATAAATGCCCTACCTTCGGTTCTTCCATCGCATAATTTGGTCATCACTTTATGTGGATGACTTCGCTTTAGCTTATGCGGGCGCTGACTGTCGCCTGGTAGCGGCCTCCCTTCAGGATGCGATTGACCCGGTTTCCCATTGGGCCACATCTCATGAATTTAAATTTTCTAGTGCAAAATCCCATTTCATTACCTTCACTAGACATCCTCTTGTCCCAAATATTCCATTGTATTTACATGGCTCATGTATTCCGAATGTGATATGGTTAAGTTTCTTGAAACTGCACATTTCCTCTTTTAATTTGCTTGCCATGGTCGGCTGAATCTCCTGAAGATTCTTGCGCATTGTTCACGGGAAGCAGATCGCTGGACTCTCCTCCATTTGCATTCCACCCTAGTCTTTTCCAAGCTGGATTATGGAGACCAAGTCTATTCTGCAGCTTCTCCTTCCACTCTCAAGTTAGATTCCCTTCATCATCAAGGTCTACATTTATGCCTTGGTGCCTTTCGTTCATCCCCCGTTGAAAGCCTCTATGCTGAGGCGAATGTCCCTTCCTTAGCTGATGTCATGATGCTCATTGCCTATATACGTTACTTTGTCCGCCTCATGACCTTAGTGTTCTGTCTACGTATAGGTTGGTCTCAGACATTAGTAAACGCCATTATTTGTTCAACGCCCTGCTTACTCTGATCGTTTCTCTTCATCTTTACTCACTCCAGTCTTCTCTCCACTTTCCTCCCTTGTACGTTCATTTAGCGTCTGCTTTTTTCCCTTCCCCTTGGGAGGTTCCTAGCAGTTGGTCTGTTCTTCCCAACTGCCCTGCGC